>JAJTIZ010000057.1:0-273389 GCA_021365335.1 Phaeosphaeriaceae sp. PMI808
GGAGTAGGTATAATAGATACTAGATAAAGGGAAAGCTATCTACCTACTTAGCTAAGAACTTAAAGACTAAGTAGATTAAGTTCTAAAGGAATAAAGTAATACTAAGATAGTTAATAAAGATCTTAGAAGGAAACTTATTAAAGAAGTATATAAACGTAACTATCTTAAGTAAAGGAATATAAGGAAATAGAATATTAACTTCCTAGAGTTCGTAAGAAAAGAAAGATTATACTATAATAGTAGGGGAGAATACTACTATAATACTACTACGCACCCTTACCTAGGAAGAAAAGTACCTATAGTTTAGGATTACCTAGACTCTAACTAAGATAGGGAGCTAGAAGGCGATAAATATAATAATTACGTAGATAATACTAAGCTAGAGTCCTTAGGATATTATAATACTACTAGAAACCCTAGAACTATAACGTAAAGACGCGATAGTATAGGATAGATTTATAGGAGAAATCTAGAACCTAGTAGATAGCTACTACTTAATTAAAGATTAGTAAGACGATAAAAGGATAGACTAGAGTCTCTACTAAGGATCGCAACTAGATTTATTTACTCTAGAAGCTTAAAAGCTACTTAATATATCTAATATACTAATTAATAGGATCCTATAGTATTAGTTATATTATAAAAACCTTAACTATCTACTATTATTATAGATATAGTATTTCTATAATAAATATCTTATATACTACTTAGATAAAATAGGCTTAGGATATTTCCTAGTAAGAAAATCTAAGTATAAATAGTTTTAGAATAAATATAAAAAAGTAACTTATAAATAATACCTATAGGATAAATAATAAGTAGGATATTTTACTAGAGTATTAACTATAGACGAAACTATAAACAATATACTAATTAATAAAAGGTATATATATTTAATTTAATAGTACTATCTATAGGATAAGTATAAATAATATAAAGAAGCTAAAATACTAAATAGATTTATAAGAAGAGAGTATAAATAAGATAAGTCTTTTTTAGATAAATACTTAATAAATAAGAATATAACGCTATTAACGTAGAAAAACTTATTAAACTCCTAGTTATAGTAGGAGTATAATAGATAAAGGTATTATTAGATTTAGGATTATTTATAAACTTTATATTACTAAACGTAGCGTAATAAGCCGGACTCGAGCCTATAGAGAAGGAGTATCTCTATCTAGTCTATGTCGCGAATAGAAGAGCTATACTAGGAGAACTAGTAGTAATGTACGAGATAACTATAATACTTACTATCTAAGAAAGAACTATAGAAGTATACCTAGATATCCTAGCCTTAGCTAGTAAAGATATTATATTAGGACTACTATAGTTATAAGAGTTTAATCCTAGAGTTAATTAGAAAAACTAGACTCTCTTATAGATAGACTATAAAGATATATATAGATCTAACCCTACGTATTAATAGAATATAATAGTAGATAAGAAGATAATTTATAAATTAACTACTTTAAAACTAATATATAATAAAAGTATAGTTACCTCTATAGATACTAACTAGGTATTAGGTTACGAAGTAAGAGTATTAGAGAAATGCGTAACTCCTAATATCCTATAATAGTATAAGGAATTTAGTTACCTCTTTATAGAAGGGATAGAAGAAAACTCTCTACTAAAGTATTAACCTTAGGACTATATAATTATATTATAGGAAGGGAAGGAACTAACTTCTAGACCTATATATAGACTATTAGAATAAGAGCTAGAAACGCTTAGAGACTATATTAAGAAAATCTTATAAGAGGTTATATATAGGAATTAATATTACTAGTAGGCTACCTAATATTATTTATACTAAAGAAATAAGAGCTACTTAAGTATATATTAACTTTAGGAAGCTTAATAATATTATAATAAAGAACTACTACTTACTACTAAATATTATAGAACTACGTAATAGATTAGTATATATAAAGATATTTATAAAGCTAGATCTATAGGATAGTTACTACCTAATTAGAATAAAAGAAGGTAAAGAATAGAAGATAGTATTTAGAATACGCTATAGCTATTATAAGTATATAGTAATACTATTTAGGCTAACTAACGTACTAGCTATATTCTAAGTATTAATTAATAATATACTTAGAGAATACCTAGATAAATACGTTGTAGTATATTTAGACGATATATTAATTTACTTATAGTTTATAGAAGAATATAAATAATATATTAAAATAGTATTAAGTAGCTTAGACTAGTATAATCTAAAGCTAAAACTAGAGAAATATAAATAGTATAAGATAGAAGTCGAATTTCTTAGATATATAATTAGTACTAAAGGAGTAAAAATAAGCGAAGAAAAGATTAAAGTAGTAAAAGTATAGAAAGAACTAATAAATATTAAAGAGATATAGTTATTCTTAGGATTTATTAACTTTAATAGATACTTTATAAGGAACTTTTTAGGAAAAGCCTTACTACTTATAAGCTTAATAAGGAAAGATATATCTTAGTTATAGATAAAGGAATACTAAGAAGTATTTAATAAACTTAAAATAGTTTATATAATACTACTTGTACTAGTACTATTCTATAGAGGAGAATTATTAAGATTTAAGACTAATATATTAGACCTCGTATATAGCGTAGTAGTACTATAAGAACACGAAGGGAAATAGTACCTAATAGCCTACTACTCTAGAAAGTTCTTAGGACTAGAAGAATAATATAATATATATAATAAAGAATTACTTATAATAGTAAATATACTAAAATATTAGAGAATTTACGTAGAAAGTTACTTAGAACTTATAATATTTACTAATTATAAGAACTTAGTTATATTTATAATAACTAAAGCTTTAAATTAATAATAAACTAGATAGTTAGAACTCTTAGGATAATATAAATTCTAAATTATATATATACTAGGAAAAGATAATAGTAGAGTAGATGCTCTTAGCTAAAGATATAATATCGTAGGAATAAAAGAAACTATTAAGGGAACTATATTAAAGTTTAACTAGGATGGATTACTAGGACTAGTAAATAAGATTGATACAAATTAAGAAATTAATAATCTTATAACAATTATAAATAACGTACCTAAAGAATTATAGGAAGTAATTATAAGATAATACTATAATAATCTAGTATATAGATACTCTAGAATTATAAGAACTATAGAACTTATTAAGCGAAACTACGAGTTCAAGAATATAAAGGATAAAGTAATAACCTTTATTAGGAAATATATAGACTATTAGAAAAATAAATATAGTACTTACGTACTATATAGTAAGATATAAGTAATAGAATTACTAGAATTTCCCTAGGAAGATATCTTAATAGACTTTATAATAGGACTACTACTATTAAAAGACCTAGCTATAGGAATTATATATAACGCGATAATAGTTATTATATATAGATTTATTAAGTACGTAGAGATAATACTATTTAGGAATAACTATATAGTATAGTAGTTAGTATTTATATTCCTAGATCGACTAATTAGATATTATAGAATACTAAAGTTAATTATTAGCGATAGAGATAAGCTCTTTAGGTTAAACTTTTAGGTAACGCTACTAGTATTAATAGGTATAAAAAGGAAGCTATTAATAGCTTATTATCTATAGATAGATAGATAAATAGAAAGGACGAATTGTACGATAAAAGTATATCTATAAATCTACATTAATAATTAATAAAATAATTAGGTATTATTACTACCTATAGTATAACTTATATACAATAATAAGTTCTTAGAATTAATAGGAAGAATACTATTCTTTATAAATTATAGAAGATATCTAAACCTATTTAAAAGAATATTACTAGGACTAAAGGTATAAGTAGTAAATAGCTACTATAGACGAACTTAAGAAAGTATATAAAGAAATATAAGATAAGATACTTAAAGTATAAGAAAGTAGTATTAAGTATACTAATAAGAAATAAAAAATAGTACTTTAGCTAAAAGAGGGGGATAGAGTATATTTATATACGAATAACCTACGTATAAAATAACTAAGTAAGGGACTTAATAATATTAAGGTTAGACTATTTTTAGTTAAGATATAAGATAGACTAGTTATATATACCTTATAACTCCTAAAAGATATAAAAATCTACCCTAGGTTCTATATAAGTAAGCTAGAACCTACTAACCTAGAAATACTACTATAGTGAAACTTCTACTATAAAATAGAAGAAGAAGATAAATTTAAAGTTAAAGATCTTTATAGATACTATAAGATAGGATAAGAAGAATTCTAGGATAGATATTTCTACTAAGAGTAGTTAGTAAAATAGAAAGGCTACTCTAACTTAGAAAATATATAGGAAGTAGAAGCTAACCTCTAAAACTATAAAGAACTACTTAAAAAAATAAGAAAGAAATATAGAAACTATCCCTATATAGGAATAATAGAATAATAATACCTAACTAAGAGTTATATTAAAGAAATAATTTAGAAGAATAAGGATTAGAACTTATAGGAGCTAGAAACTTAATTAGAAGAACTAATAGAAGAAGTAATACCTTCTATAGTAATATATTTATCTAATAACCCTAGCGTAGACTAGAGTATAGGTAATGTAGCTATACTAATTAAAAGGTTAGGATAGTTAAATATTTAATAAGAATCTAGTTTACCCTCTAACTCTAATTCTAATATAAGGTATAAGGCCTTATAATAAGTATACTCTTTAGTATATTATAGAATTTTCTTATTTCGTAATAACTAGTTAATAATAATAGTAAGAAGTACCTTATCTTTATTAACCTTTTTCTTATACTCTTTATAAGTCTTATTAAGAGACTCCTAGGATATACTAACGTATAGATAATTAAGGTAAGTATATTTAGTATACTTTAAATTAGTATTTAGTATAATATAATAAGAAGATCTAGAAATAGAATACTTAAGATAAAGAGTTTCTATAGGGTAATTAGCTTTAAGAATTTTAGAGACTAGATAAAGCTTTTACTTATAGGCTAATAAAGATATTATAGTAGGCTAACTTATAACTAGTATAGGGTACGCTACTTATAAGTTAGGACTAACCTAATTAGGAACTAAGGCCTAAGGGTAGACCTAACTAAAAGAGGGAGGATAGTATTATAACCCTAATAAGACTAGGAGCTAATATAGGGTTACTATTAGATATACGTATAGGATAAGGTAATAGTTATTATATAACTACTTTAATTAAAGCGCGTAAGATAAAGCTCGTAAAGTTAAGTACTTAATATAAAGCGATTATATTAAAGCGATTAATATAAAGCGCCTCTAGTATATATATAATCTAGATAATAAACCTCTAGGGCTTATTGTATTTAACTTAATAAACGCAATATAGCTATTTAAGTTACTACTTCTACGCTCTATTAAACTAAGTAAGATTAAATCCCTCTTACCTTACTTTATCCTTAAGAACTAACCTTACTCTATTAAAATACTATAGTATCTTAGTAGACTCTTAATATTAACTATAATACCTTATAAGCTTAGCTAATATTAGACTTCTAGTTTTACTATTATAATCTTATTATTAGCCTTAATTACTTTAATTAATATATTATACTAGTTCTTTAAGAAGATAATAAGTATTTCTAGTATCTTAATAATTAACTTTACTAGCTAATTATCTATAAAGTAGAAGTCCTACTATAGTTTAGAGAGCTTCTTAGTAACTAGTATCTAGCTCTTTTCTTTATTAAAGCTCTATACTTTATATAAGTAGAAATTAATTAAGATTCTTTCTCTTAGTCCTTTATAGCTAACTTATAGTATATAGCTAATTTAACGTCTTATCTTAACTTTACTATAGAATTTATATTTAATAGTAGTTACTCCTTTTATACGTACCTCTTAAGTTTACTAGATAAGATACTTAATTACTATTAGTCCTAGATAGCTAAGTCTCTTATACTATAGGAGTATAGTTACTTTAGTTAACCTAGGTTTATAGGTATAATACGTCGCTTCTTATAGTAGATAAAACTTAAGTACCTATTAACTATAGATATTAGTAAGATTTCTAATTATCTATCTATCTAGTTTATTTAGAGTTATAGGTTCTAATTAGGTATTCTACTATATTCCTCTCTACTAGAGTAATTAGAATAAGACTAGGTTATAGTAGATATCCGGGTATATAGCTACGTTATATAAAGCTAGTTAATTTACTTTAGATTAATTCTTTAATATTAGATTAATAGATCTATATCCCTTTACCTATATATTTAAGTTACTAGCCTAGATATAGTCTTCTTAAGTAGGTAGATAGTAGTTATAGATATAATCTAGATTATTTATAATATAGTAGGTTATACCTAAATTAAGGATAAATAAGTCCTATAGTAGATATTTATTATAGTTATTTATTATAGTTTAAAAGGATATAGTAGTAAAGGTCCCTTTAATACTTATAACTCTTTAGCTATATAGATATTATTAATCTCTAGGTATTAGAGTTAGTAATTACCTAAAGTAAGGTTTAGACTATTCTCTAATTAATCCTTAAAATATAGTATTATTTTTACGTTTATAGTTAATAAGCTCTTATAGAGTCTTATTTAGATTCTAATATAGAGGGGCTATATCTAGATTAATATAATAGTATTCCTTTAGGTTATAGAATTTACTATAAGTAGGGTATTTTTCCTCTACTATAGTTTATCTAGTTAATTATATATTATTAATATTTTAGCTAGGTTAATTTTTATACTAGAGTCTACCCTAGTTTAGGTTTAACTAAAGTCTACTATAGTTTAGTAGTAGATTATATTCTATAGGAGAGGTATTCCTAGTCCTATCTTAGGTAGTTTTACTACTAGTAGGAAGATTTAATAAGGTATTATTAACTATAAAAGTAGTCCTATTTTTCCTTAATTTAAGAGAATAATTTACTATTAAGTATTCTTAGAATTGTTTTATTATCTCCTTATAGATTATATAATCTTTAAATTAATTATATTCTTAAAAGTTTATAGACTATATAGGAGTAATCTTATTAACTACTAAGAGAAAGTCTTTTATAACTATACTAATCTATAATACCTCTACTACTTAGTAAGCTTCTATATTAGTAGTAGCTTAATTATACTTAGCTAACTAGATTTCCTAATTTAATATACTCCTTATTAGTTTAAGTAAGTAGATATAGTATTTATAAGCTTACTTTTACTCTAACTACTTATTAATACTAATAGTTTATTTAAGATTAGTAAGCTACTATTATAGTAACTAATCTAGTAGATAGTACGTGCGTAGTAGATATAGTATAACTAATAATTAGATAAATACTATAATCTACTATAAGCTCGTCTACTTCTTCTTGAATTTATATTAATTACTTTAGTATTATTTAGAAAGAGTCTTATAATATTTAATATCTTTCTTAAAAGCTTTAAGTCCTATAGTTAATAACTTAGATTAATATACTAGTTCCTAGATATTTATAGCTAGTATATAGTTAGTAATTACTAGGGCTCTAATTACTATTAGCCTTTAAATTAATTCTATTATTATTACTAGGTTAATTTTATCCTAGATATTATAGACTATATATCGCGATTATAGCTAAGTTAACTAGGCTATATAGTTAGTATTATTCCTTAGTATTACTATAGGATCGCATTATACTTAATAGGTTATTATAATTTATAATTAGCTTAACTTAGTTAAGATAGTAAATTTTAAAGTTTAGTAGGGTATACTAGAGACTAATTATAGAGTACACTAGTTAGAACTAGCTAATTAATAGAAGTTAGGTCTACCTAATTTCTATAGGTTTATATACTAATTAGCTTAACTCGTTTTAGTTATTAGTTTAGCTTAATTTAGTTAAGATAGTAAGACTCTTAATTATTGGATTTAAGATAGGTTTAATAGGTATATAGTATAGGAATAAGGTATATAATAAAAGACTGTAATAAATAATATAGTAAATAATTGATTAATTGTCTATAAACGCTCTTAATTATTATCTATTAATATTCTAATTCTTCTATCTACTACGCTTTCTACTAGTTTATATATCTATATCTATAGAGCTTATTAAGGTCTCTTAGTTCGGAGGGTAGAGATCTACTTATCTCTATTATATAGTTAAGCTAGCTTAACGTAGTTATTTAATAGTACTAGTTCTACGCAGCTTATCTATAACGCTATAAGCTATCGGATATTAGCTTTACTAGTTATATTAGCTATATTAGCTATACTAGCTATACTAGCTATACTAGCTATACCGGCTATAATCTCGGATATAGTCTCGGATAGTCTTATAATAACGCTCTTATCTAGTAGTAGATAACTAAGTTCGACCTTAGATTACCTGTAAATCTAATACTTATAGCTCTAAGCTAAAATATATTCCTCTATACTAAAGGGATTTCTCTTAGTAGATATTAATATATACTATTAGTATACTTTAGCGTATTATACTATTATTAGTATATAAGGCTAGGTAGTAGTAGTATACTCTTTAGGTTTAATAATCCTTAGATTATTAGAGCTAAGCTACTAACTATTAGGGGGTAAGATAGTATATAGGGTATAATATATATAGTTATATATTTATATATAAGTCTACTAATATATTTTATTACTAAGTTAGTTAAATTACTAAGTTAGTTAGTTTTTACTTAGTATAACTATTATATATTACTTAGGATTAATTTCTTTACTACTACTATCTAAAAATATATACTATATACTAGTTTCTAATTTAGAAGCTACCTTCTTAACCTACTTATAGGTTCGCGTATTATACCTAGCTCCCCTATACTTTCTATAGTAACGTTAAGTTACTAGTAGCCTATCTTAACTACTCTACCTATAAGCCTTCTTAAACTATTATACTATTAAAGATAGCCTAGTAGCTACCTAATTAACTATCTTACTATACTCTAAAGTACTACCTTTCTAGACCTACTTCCTCTTATATAACTTCTTCTTAATTATTACCTCTAATTTCTCTTTAAGCTTAGAGATATAGGTAGATTAAAGTATATTTTAGTATAGTATTAGTTTAGCGCCCTTAATAAGTTATAAGAACCTAGTAGAGGCTATAACTAGTAATCTTCTAATAGATTTAAGTACTAGCCTTAACTAAGAGCTAAATTTATATATATTACTTAGAGTCTTTAACTACTATAGGTTAGTAAAGAGGAAGAGTTCTAGTAGGGTATATAATTATATATTAAGTTAATCTATAACTTCTACTATATTAAGAGGAATAAGTCCTAATACCTTAAAGGTCTTCTAATAGTTCTCTTTCTAAAATATATTAAAAAATATAAGTTTAAATATAGGTAGAAAGCCTTCCTTATTAATATAGTAGATATATTATTATACTAAGTCTTAGATATATTAAGAGTATTTTAGCTTTAATAGTAAGAAATAGACTATATCTAAAGGCTAGAGGATATATAATAAGTAGATAGGTATATAGAGTATAAGGATCTTATATTCTAGGTAGTAGTTCTAAAAATCCTAAGATTAATAGCTTTTATAGCTATCTAAGATTAGTAGCTAGTTATTAGATTTATAGGTAATCTAAGGTCGAATTTAGTTATCTACTACTAGATAAAAGCGTTATTATAAGACTATCCGAGACTATATCCGAGATTATAGCCGGTATAGCTAGTATAGCTAGTATAGCTAGTATAGCTAATATAGCTAATATAACTAGTAAAGCTAATATCCGATAGCTTATAGCGTTATAGATAAGCTGCGTAGAACTAGTACTATTAAATAACTACGTTAAGCTAGCTTAACTATATAATAGAGATAAGTAGATCTCTACCCTCCGAACTAAGAGACCTTAATAAGCTCTATAGATATAGATATATAAACTAGTAGAAAGCGTAGTAGATAGAATAGAATAGAATATTAATAGATAATAATTAAGAGTATTTATAGATAATTAATTAATTATTTACTATATTATTTATTATAGTCTTTTATTATATACCTTATTCCTATACTATATACCTATTAAACCTATCTTAAATCTAATAATTAAGAGTCTTACTACCTTAACTAAATTAAGCTAAACTAATAACTAAAATAAGTTAAGCTAATTAGTATATAAACCTATAGAAATTAGGTAGACCTAACTTCTATTAATTAGCTAGTTCTAACTAGCGCGCTCTATAATTAGTCTTTAGCGCGCCCTACTAAACTTTAAAATTTACTATTTTAACTAAGTTAAGCTAATTATAATTTATAATAACCTATTAAGCGTAACGCGATCCTATAGTAACGCTAAGGAATAACGCTAACTATATAGCCTAGTTAATATAGCTATAATCTAGATATATAGTCTATAACGTCTAGGATAAAATCAACCTAGCTATAATAATAGAATTAATTTAAAGGCTAATAGTAATTAGAGCCCTAGTAATCGCTAACTACGCGCTAGCTATAAATATCTAGGAACTAGTACGTTAATCTAAATTATTAACTATAGGACTTAAAGTATTTAAGGAAGATCTTAAATACTATAAGACTCTCTCTAAATAATACTAAAGTAATTAATATAAATTCAAGAAGGAGTAGATAAGCTTATAGTAGATTATAGTATTTATCTAATTATTAGTTATACTATATCTACTACGTACCTACTACTTACTAGATTAGTTACTATAATAGTAGCTTACTAACCTTAAATAAACTATTAGTATTAATAAGTAGTTAGAGAGAGAGTAAGCTTATAAGCGCTATATCTACTTACTTAAACTAATAAGGAGTATATTAAATTAGGAAACCTAGCTAGCTATATATAACTAAGCTACTACTAATGTAGAAGCTTATAAAGTAGTAGAGGTATTATAGATTAACGTAGTTATAAAAGACTTTCTCTTAGTAATTAATAAGATTACTCCTATATAATCTATAAACTTTCAAGATTATAGTTAATTTAAAGATTATATAACCTATAAGGAGATAATAAAATAATTCTAAGAATACTTAATAGTAAATTATTCTCTTAAATTAGAGAAAAATAGAGCTACTTTTATAGTTAATAATACCTTATTAGATCTTCCTACTAGTAGTAAAACTACCTAGGGTAGGACTAGGGATGCCTCTCCTATAGAATATAATCTACTACTAAACTATAGTAGACTTTAGTTAAACCTAAACTAGGGTAGACTCTAGTATAAAAATTAACCTAGCTAAAATATTAATAATATATAATTAACTAAGTAAACTATAGTAGAGGAAAAATACCCTACTTATAGTAAATTCTATAACCTATAGGAATACTATTATATTAATCTAGATATAGCCCCTCTATATTAGAATCTAAATAAGACTCTATAAGAGCTTATTAACTATAAACGTAAAAATAATACTATATTTTAAGAATTAATTAGAGGATAGTCTAAAGCTCGCTTTAGGCGATTACTAACTCTAATACCTAGAGATTAATAATATCTATATAGCTAAAGAGTTATAAGTATTAAAGGGACCTTTACTACTATATCCTTTTAAACTATAATAAATAACTATAATAAATATCTACTATAGGACTTATTTATCCTTAATTTAGGTATAACCTACTATATTATAAATAATCTAGATTATATCTATAACTACTATCTACCTACTTAAGAAGACTATATCTAGGCTAGTAACTTAAATATATAGGTAAAGGGATATAGATCTATTAATCTAATATTAAAGAATTAATCTAAAGTAAATTAACTAGCTTTATATAACGTAGCTATATACCCGGATATCTACTATAACCTAGTCTTATTCTAATTACTCTAGTAGAGAGGAATATAGTAGAATACCTAATTAGAACCTATAACTCTAAATAAACTAGATAGATAGATAATTAGAAATCTTACTAATATCTATAGTTAATAGGTACTTAAGTTTTATCTACTATAAGAAGCGACGTATTATACCTATAAACCTAGGTTAACTAAAGTAACTATACTCCTATAGTATAAGAGACTTAGCTATCTAGGACTAATAGTAATTAAGTATCTTATCTAGTAAACTTAAGAGGTACGTATAAAAGGAGTAACTACTATTAAATATAAATTCTATAGTAAAGTTAAGATAAGACGTTAAATTAGCTATATACTATAAGTTAGCTATAAAGGACTAAGAGAAAGAATCTTAATTAATTTCTACTTATATAAAGTATAGAGCTTTAATAAAGAAAAGAGCTAGATACTAGTTACTAAGAAGCTCTCTAAACTATAGTAGGACTTCTACTTTATAGATAATTAGCTAGTAAAGTTAATTATTAAGATACTAGAAATACTTATTATCTTCTTAAAGAACTAGTATAATATATTAATTAAAGTAATTAAGGCTAATAATAAGATTATAATAGTAAAACTAGAAGTCTAATATTAGCTAAGCTTATAAGGTATTATAGTTAAACCCTTAGCCCTAGATATATAAGCTTAAAATAGAGGAGTAGAGTATACTAGAGGTATTAATAAGGAGAAATTATATATAATATAGCTTAATATAAATCTTCGTTAGGAACTCTAGCTAGAGATTACTAGAACTAGAGTATACCTTTATAACTAAATACTAAGTTACTTAAATAACTAGAAAACGCTATATAAGACCTTCTTTATAGAAGTAGCTTATAATTAAGGAATTATAGTATTACTAAGAAAGCCTAATCTAGCTTATTTAAAAGTCTATAAGTATAAAGCTTTTATAATAACTAATAATACCTACTATAGTAAATTAAGACTCTAGTAGCTAGACCTAAAGGCTTAGATTAGATACCTTATTAGATACTAGTTATTAAATATCTACTAGATATAGGTACTATCTATAGCTAAGGTAATAAGTACTTAAGATATTATCTTTAATAAGTATATAATCTTTAATAGTAAAATAGAGGACTTAATAGATAATCTTATATATTAAATACTAGAAGAGATTACTACTTATATAAGAACTATTAAGCTCCTAATACTAGTTTATTAGCTAGAAATAAAGTCTTTCTATAAAGATAATATTAACCTAGATATATTAACTAATAAAGTAGACCTACCTAGCTACTATTAAGGAAGGAAGATTAGAGAATATTACCTAACTCTACTACTATCTCTACTACTAGTAGTACTCCTAGCTTAATTAATAACTAGAGGACTAGTATTATATAAGTTATCTAAAATTAGCTTAGGTAGAGAATAGTTAACTACTATAATAAAAACCTATAATAACTAAGGGTTATTTAAAACTATTCTATAGGTAGTAGCCTTTATAGTAGATATCTAGGTAGGAAATATTAGGTAATATAGAGAAGAGTTAATAGATAAAGTAAAGATAAAAAGAATACTCGCTAGAGGCTTAAAGCTCTATTATAGTTAACTTCTACCTCTACTAATATACCGAATAAACCTAGATAACTATCTAATAGGTAAGCTATCTAAAGAAGCTAAATATACTTATATAATAAGCTACTAGAAGATAAGATTATAGACTAAAGTACTAGCTAATCTAATTAAATAAATAGGTTAATAGATACCTAATTATATATAGGTTTATACCTATAAATTAGATATATACTACTAGTTTATTAAATATAAAGCCTAACTAGTAGTATATAGAGATTAGTAAAGAAATATTATATTATAAGATATCTACGCTATAATACTAGCTAGCTACTCCTTCTAGATATTTATAGTAATTATAGCTAAATATAACGTAGTTCACTAGCGAGCACCCTACCCTACTGAGCGCCCCACCCTAGTTTACTAGTAAAAATTAATAAATTACTACCTAATATCTCTAGAACGACTAGGTAGAATTAGCTAGAAATTTTACTAGTAATAGATATATATATATTCTATAATCTATTAGAATTTATAGTTAGTATCTCTAATATTATATAAGCTATTAGAGCTTAAAGTAAATTTTTCTACTATTACTACTTTCTTATATAACTATTAAACCGGTATAGCTATAGCTTTAAAATTTTAAATATAGATTTTAATTATATTAAATAAAATTATTTGAAAGTAAAGTAGGCTATACTAGATTAGGATTAGTACCTATAAGGGTTAGAAGGATTAAGCGAGATAGTCTTCTATCTTTAATAACTTAGTTAATATAGAAGATATCTCGATGCAAATTTAATATAAGGTATAAGATATATAGTTCTATATATAGTAAAAGTTATAGCTAACTATTATTAGAATCTATAAAGTTATTAAGTAAAAACTAGTTTCTTAAGCTACTCTACTTCTTAAGCTAATAGCTTACGTAATATTAGAGATACTAACTATAAATTCTAATAGATTATAGAATATATATATATCTATTACTAGTAAAATTTCTAGCTAATTCTATCTAGTCGTTCTAGAGATATTAGGTAGTAATTTATTAATTTTTACTAGTAAATTAGGGTGGGGCGCTCGGTGGGGTGGGGTGCTCGCTAGTGAACCACGTTAATCTTAAACTAAAATAGTATAATATATAGAGGGGTGTAAAAAATAAAGAGTAATTTATTTTTTAACCTTTTTTAAAGTATTATAACTTCCTTAATATAAGAGCTATAGCTATAAAAAGTTGATATTTTTAAAGAGAAAAACTCGCTCTTTTAGGTTATATAAAAATATATAGCTTAGTAATCGTATCTTAGCTATAGTAGCTTACTGAAATAGGGGTATCTTTTTAAGCCGTGTTTAAAGGCTTATAACTTTTTATTTTAAGTATCTTTTTTCCTATATTTTATATATATTAATTATCTATATAGAACCTATTATATATTAGGTTTATAGATATATTGTATTACTATATTAATATTTATAAAGAAACTCGGTTTTTTTAGAGTTTAGTTAATAAATATATATTAGATAGGACTAATACTTAGTCTAATAGCCCTTAGCTATTTTAACGGCCTCCTACCTTCTAGGTAAAGATAGTATACAATTATCTATAGCCTACTAGCTTATAGCGTTCTACCCTTCTATTATAGTAAGCTTAAAAGCTTCTATACTCTTTAAATTAATCCCTATACCTAAACTCTTTCTAGGGCGTTTATTTAGCCTATCTTTAAGTAGACTCTATATATTTTCAATTGGATTTAAATCCGGGCTATAGGTAGGGTAAGGATAGAGCTTAACTCTATTTCTTTTAAACCAACTCTTAACGGCGTTAGTTTTATAGATTTTATAGTTATCTTATTGAAATCTCTATCCTAAATAGATAATTAATATATAAACTAGAAATATAACTAATATATATATATATATATATATATAGTTATATATATAGATAGATAAAGGAGTAAAAAGAGATAGTAATACTAACCGCGTTTTATATACTTTTTAACTACTAGATTTAGTACCTCTCGGATATATCTTCTATTATCGAAAGGTAAAGTCTTTATAGGATCTCTTATAAAGATTAATTAAGATTATCCTCCTATCTAAATAGATCCCTAAACTAAGATAGTTATATCTCTAGCTATAACTTAGTTAGTATTATAGTTTTAAAAAAACTAATTAAATAGAATAAAATAGCCTACTAGGAATCTTTTTAAACTTACTTTTATTAGTTATAGAAACTAATTGGCGTCTAGCCTTAATAGAGCCTATTTTTCTATAGTACTCTTATCTAGCTCTATACCCTCTTTATATAGAGCTTTTATCTAAAAATATAATCTTATTTAGATTAAATCCCTTTTTTTCTACTAACTTTAATTGCTCTTTAGTATACTTAAGCCTTAATTTAGCTAAATAAGCTAAAATTATCGGCTTTTTAGTAGCTATATTAGTAGTAACTCTCTCCTCTTTTAAAAAGTATTATAACTTTCTTATACTAATACTAAGATTGTTTTCTAGTATTAATCTCTTATTTATCTTCTTAGGGCTTCGAATTATATCTCTTATAATAACTCTTTTTTCTCTTTTAGAAACTCTAGTAGGTCTTCCTTTATATCTTTTTATATCTTTAACTTTTATAACTTTTTTCGTCTTAATTCTATTAATAGTATTATATATTACTTTAATATCTTTTTTTAAGATAGTAGCTATCTTATTAGGGGAGGTATTAGCTTCTAATAGAAGCTAGACGTTAGATTTAAGTTTTAAGAGATTTAGTACTATTTTAAAGGATTTAGGAAAGTAAAAGTAAAAATCTAAAAAGATATTAATTTATAAGCTCTAGACTAATATTTTAGTAATTAATTACGTAAGCTAACTATTAATCTATTTTTTTATTTTTTTTCCTCTAATCCTAAAAAAAAACTTATATAAGTAATCTATACTATAAATTTTATTATATAATCTTATCTAACTAAATTAGGTTAAGTAAAAAAATTAGACTTTTTTAAACGCTAATTAAAAAGTTATACTACTTTAAAAATTAAGGAAAAAAATACTCCTACTTTAACTCTAAATATAATAATATATATTATATTATAATACTACTTTTTTATTATATAATTAAAATTTACCCTTTTCTCTATAAAACTAATATTTTATTTTATTTCTAGTCTATATATTCGTTAAGATATAATACTTTAAAAAAGATAAAAAAATAAATTACTCTTTATTTTTTATACTACTCTATAATAAGGGCTTTTCTTATTATATATAAAGTAGCCCTAGAATATAAACTTAGAGTATCTCTTCTACCTCTTATAAATATAGCTATAGTTAACTATCTTATCTAACTAATACTAGATCTTATAGCTACCTCTCCTATAACTAATAATAATAGAAATCTTATCTATCTAGATAATATTCTTCTAGTCCTCTAATATCTAGTCCTTATAGTTAAGGTATTATAGTAGTCTATCCTTCTTTATTATCTATATTAATCTAGGCTTTCTTATTAGCTTTATCTTACTAAAGCTCTTCTCCTTAAAGATTCTATAGATAGTTATAGTAGAGATATTATATCCTTAAATACTAAGAGCCCTAGTAATATTAGTAGAAGTCTTCCTCTATCTATATCTATTATATTATACTTATAGTATTACCTCCTTCTTAACCTCTTCTTACTTATAAGAATAACCTAATTAAAATATATCTTTAAGGTATTTAGGATAGATCTTAATAGGTATAGTATTTAGTTTAAATCCTTATTAGATAGTATAGGTATAGAGGAGCGCGTTAAAAGTCTTTATAATAGGGGTTAGTAGTATACTAATATACTACTTTCCTTAGTATTATTTACTAATATCCTCCTACTTAGCCTCTATAATAGTTCTAGCCTCCTACTTAATACCCTTTTCTACTCTTCTACCCTCTAGTCTAATAATATATTAAATATAATAAGGTATTCTTTTAATCTACTCTTAAATCTTCTACTAAGGTAGCTTATCCTAAGCTTTCTTCTAAACTCTAATAGCCTTAACTTTACTCTTTAAAGCTTCCTTCTTTATAATAAGTCTCTTTAAATATAGCTAGTAGTACTCTATTATATTAAGATTAAGTAAATTATAATACTAGAGTAGCCTTATTACTTTAAATAAGTTAAAGACCTTCTATTATAAATAATATACATAAGAAGAAGCTTTATCCTCTTAAATAAGAGTATATAGCCTCTCTTTTATATACTCCTATATAAAGGGAAAGAGCTTAGGAATTAATATTTTAGAATAATACCTCTACTAGTCTATACCTCCTCTTTTATAATAAGTAAGCTTATCTATATCTATAGTAAATTTCTAAGTAGGCTTAATACTAGGCTTATTATATAGACCTAGTCTTCTTATTCCTATATTTAGTTCCTACTTAACTCTAGCTTTAACTTTAAGCTCTTAGTTAAGAGCCTTAATAGCCTTACTAGCTACCTCTTTCTATTATTTTAATTTAGGTTACTAGTAGTAGTAAGGACCTTTCTTATTATATAAGAAGCTCCCCTAGAATATAAACTTAGAGTAACCTTTCTATCTCTTATATATAGAGCTATATAAGAAAGCTTTATTAGCTTTCCTCTAAATATAATAACCTCTATAATAGTAGTTAAGGACTATAGAAGTCTTATCTATCTATATAATATTCTTCTAATCTTTAAGAGTCTAATTCTCTTACTCCTTATACTAGGCTAGTCTCTCTTCCCTTATCCTCTTTATTAACCTAGGCTTCCTTATTAGCTTTATCTTCCTATAGCCTACCTTCTTAAGTATATAATATACTATTATAGTAGAGATATTAACTCCTTCTTAACTAAGCTTACTAGTAAGATTAGTATAGCTCTTCTCTCTACTATAATAATTGCGTATAAGCTTCTAAGTAATAGAGCTATATATAGCTATAGTTTATTTTATAGGGTATCCTAAGTAGGGAGTATCCTTAAGGTAGATATTATAGATAGTTATAGGCTAGGAAGTATTGTATTCAAATCCTCTCTTAATAGCTTTAGCATAGATACTTTAAATAGTAGAGTTAGGAAGGCCTGTAAGATAAGAAACCTTACTATTTAACTTTCCTCTAATAGATTTAAGAGTAATAATAAGTGCGCGAGTAGCGATATCATAATTAGGAGCTATATTGTACTATAAAACAACAGAAATGAGGGGCTCAAGGAAGGGCGCGCTATGCTAAGGAACGTGGCGTGTTAGTGCGCTGCCGACCCCTGTCGCGAGGACTTTTGACGCGCTCCTCCGTATAGATATTATTAATTATATAACGAGAGATGCCTATAAGTTTAGTAATTTAAGCTGAGGATTTACTAACGTAAGGTAACTTTAAGGCGATGATAAAAGTATAGGTAGGTATATCAGTATTTAGAGCCATTATAACACTAGAAAAATCTGTATATTGTAGAGAGAGTGGGGTAGATATAGCTTCAACAAAGGCAAATACCTACGCCAAGGATGAGGCGTTTTGGTGGCGTTAATAGCGCCGGTCAAAACTTTTGATAGGCACCTCCGTATTGTGACTGGCGTTATGATAACCCAAAGAGCAAGAGCCTAATTCTTAGTACTTTGTCAGATTCGTTTTAGTCTTTACAGGTATTGGGCTTGGAATTCCACCCGCTTCCTAATTAGCAGAAGCTGTAGGGGGGCGCCCCCAAATCATTATAACATTAAGTCTAGAACAAAACATACGGTTGGGGGAGTCTTGTCTACTCTGTGAATTCTGAGTACCGTCATGTGGTTGTTGTTGTTGCGAGCCCTCCCAATAGCATTTCTTCAGCTCAGGGGTTGTGGCGCTCTTGGCGATGTGTTCAGCTTGATGCCACAACGCATGCTCATTGGACCAATTTATTGGGCTTGAAAGTTCGCATCGACCTGACGTGTTGAGTCGAAAGTTAAGTGAGTGGCGGTCAAACCAGGAATGTAGCTTTAAGCCGCAGGCGGTTCTGTTACCACGGCGTACCAAAGGGGAATTATAGGGGAGATTACCTTTTTCGTGGGATCAAGAGAATCAATGTATAAATGGGGCCACTTGGATAGCAGTGGGAAAGTAGTTTATTTCTCGTTCTATACTATCTGCGAAATTACCAGAACAACAACATCGATCTACCACCCCCAGAAAACAACAACATGGCTGTCAAGACCACATCCAGACGCCCTTTTAGAGGGCATTTCACCCCCGTTCTTATCGCGCTCATAGCCGTCAACGGGGCCTACGCCGCTCAACAGCAGGCCGATGCGGATGACAAACAAATGGAAGAGAAGTTCAACCAATACGGCTTACCTTACGGCGTCTTAGGTGCGATTTCTCATATAATCACCTACTGGGTCCTCTTTTGTCACTATTATGGCCGTTGCCCCTGGTGGCCACCGCGGAGGCTAAGAAGAAAAGATGTCAACATGTGCAGCGTGCTTGTTTCGTCAATTGTGTCCATTACGATCGTCGCTGTTACGCTTTCACGAGTTCGCGAGACACAGGCGCTGGCTGTGTTGGCAGTAATGCAAGTAGTGCTCAGCATTGTCGTCGATGCGTTGAATGTGCACCGATTCCTGAGAAGGAAACAAGAAGGGCTGATTAGGAGTACAATTTGGTGGGGAGCTATTTTGTATGGCATATCGTATGCGTCTGTTTATTCGATGGCGCAAATGTCTAGTATGTCCGGCTTTCCTTTTACCCTGGTTTGAAAACTAAGTGAAATCGATGCTGACTTTTAATTTTTTTTTTTGAAACAGAAAGTCAGAGACTCAAGGGCAGATGGGATGGTATAGCCATATTTCTAGTGATTCTCGCGTGCGGATCTGGAGCAATTGCATTTATAACCCTTATCATGTGGGTTAACGGGGGTTATAGAGAGCAAGGTAAAACTCTACATGTTCTAGCGGTTAGTGGTTTGCTGTGTAGCTGCGGTTATTTTCTCTGTGGTGACTATGCCGTGGCAGTTTTGACGGGAAATACAATGGGCCTACCGAGGGAGGAACACCAAGGAACGTTCTGGGCATTCTGGATATTTGAACGCGTACCGTTTTTCACTTTTTAGTTGGGGAATTATCAGCATTGAGATGAGGCGAGGTGAGGAGAGTATAACGAATAAAGATTGTGGATAGTTAGTATTTGGACGCCTTCGCATTTTCAAACTAGTTGAGTGCCTGTATTTTCAGGACAGTGTAACTCTATATGCATCGTAATTGGCCACAATTTCTGTATTTAAGAAAGATTTTCCTAGTCCTAGGGATTCAATTTCTGCGATTGCATCCTCGATTGCTCCCATATTAGCTGAGTTATGACGCGTGGGATTCTTGGTGTTTTGCATGAAATCTGTGGACTAGAGTGCCCACATCAGACAACAGCATCAATCAATACCACATTGCTGCTCATTGGCAACTCCTTTACCTTTTGTCATAGAGCGCACCCCGGTGCAATGATTTCCAATCAATTGATCATTTCGAATTGATTGTTCTCAAGTCTGTCTGCTAGCTTGAACCACGCGCTAATCTCAACAAGATCTTCACCCTGAGCGCATTGTAAGTAGGAATTTCTATTCCAATTAATCTAGGGCTCAGGCTGGCTCTTAGGAGGTAGATCGCAGCTGCAGGCGGCAAGCAGAACGTCTGCTATATATTTTACGTTGATGATATATGACGGAAATCTTGTTGATCAAGGCGTAAGTTTTAACAGACTAGAGACTCCTCCTCAGTCGAAGAGAGTTTACACGGTATAGTAAATGTTGGGACTGAAATTCTGTTTAAGTAATTCATCCAAGCTATGGTCAACGTGGCAAATCTACTAAAAAAAAGATATCATTACCAATTTGCCGCACCGTTGCCAGACAACTCTTGCGCACCGGATCAGATCGAAAGTTCATGACTGAACTTCGTGCGCTGGGACGCAATCTACTTCACGCAGATGGAAGAGCATGGACACGTCTATGATCAGGAATGGGCATTCGGCGTTGGCTGTCCTCCACAATCTCGAGCATTGCAAGGAGTGAGAGTTTGAAGCGCGATCTGTTCTTTCGGCTCTAACTTGGGCTTCTAGTATTTCAATGCGCAAATCTTGTCGACAACACACCCCCGTTCACAATTGCTGGCGTACTCTTCTCTCATTTTGCCCACCTGCAGCTTTGGGCCATAACGATCCATCTCTTAGGCGGGAATATGCAACCACAATCGTCCTTACCACTGCTCGCAGCAGCGTATACCTTAACGACGGTGAGTATTGCGTCTTTATCATCATAAAGATTTAATTCTCACTGGTATATCGGTAGGACTTCGAGCAGAATTACGTGACTATTACGAAAATGGCCATTGCATTCAGAAAACCTCTGTGCATTCAGGTTTGCACTCTACTGGTATAAAAGGACGGCACAAGGCAAGACGGGAAAAGAAAGGTGTAAAGATGAACCTGGGAAGCAATGTCAGCGATACAGTCATTGAACAACTTCTCGCCTGTAGGAGTGGCCAGATTTTTATGCCCAGAAGTAAAGTGAGACGAACAGGACTTAGAAACTGGTCTATCTAGCTTTAAGACGTTATTTCTTATATGAATATCGGGAGCCTTGTTAGTATCTCTTAATAGTTGTGCTATAACTACTAAAATTCTATACAACAATCTCTTTATATAATACCGGCGTCAGGAAGATGGGCATGCTAAAGGAAGGTTGGCCCCTAGAACCTTTCTACCTATCTCTAGGCACCTAGGTACTTTCTATCGTATTCCTTCGCAATTCCCCGTATTCCTTTAGTAATAAGTATAACTATAGATATTATTCTAACTTAGATAACTACGGTTAACGTATTCCACCACTAAGCTTACCAAACCACTGAGCTTGCCACTTTTTTCCCCACTAGGCTAGTAAATAGATAAGGGTTGGGTCGGGGTTGGGTTGGATTACGTAATAACCCAACCCAACTTAACCCAAATTCACTAGGTCAACGCTAGCTCTAGGTTGGATTGGGTTAGAGTCGTATAGGCTCTAGGTTTGGGTATAGTTAGTACGGACTGGGTTACCTTAGGTCTAACTAATAATTTCAATTTTTTTACACTACTTATCTTATATTTAGAGTGTTTTAATATAGGTAATAATCTGTTAGATGAGATGAGGTAACGTTGATCTAATCGATCGATCTAGCGATACTAGTAGCGATGCTAGCTCGCATCAATTCAACTGCGGCGCACTAATTCAACTGCGGCGCATTAATTCAACTGCGCAGAAACAAGTATATAGACTAGAGATAGAGCAATAACTCAGGGAGGAGAGTAATCAATCAATTCAATCATTTACTATACATCAATCAATTATCTTTTCACTACGTGCAATTATCACCTCCTTTTATCACATTATTATCCAGATCAAGGTGAACCCTTAAAGCCACCCAAATATCTAATAATTAAGAGTCTTACTGCCTCAACCGATTTGAGCCAACTAAAAAACCTATATTAAACCCAATAAAAAGAACTGAATCTACACTAAATTATTGCTATAGATTCAGTCCAAGTGGATATACTAAGATTCGAACTCAGGACCCCTACAGTACAACTGCAACGCGCTACCACTACGCTATACACCCAATCAATACCAACTTAAAGGTTTGAACAATAACGCTAAGTATTACTATTATAGTATATAGAACAAAATAACCTACCAAGCGCAACGCGATCCTATAGTAACGCTAAGGAACGACGTAGACTACATAACCTAGTTAACTTAGCTATAATCTAGATGCGTAGTCTATAAGATCTAGGATAAGATCAACTTAGTAATAACTACTAAACTTATTAAAGAGCTAGAAACTATTACCCCTCTAGTAATTACTAAATACTTGCTAGTCTCTAACGTTTAAGAACTAGCGTGTTAATCTAAACTATTAACTATAGGTCTTAAGGCGTTTAAGGAGGATCTTGAATACTATAAGACTCTTTCTAAGCGATATTAAATTAATTAATATATATATAATAAGGAGTAGACGAGCTTATAGTAAATTATAGTATTTATACAATTATTAGTCTTACTACATCTACTATGTATCTACTACTTATCTAATTAGTTACTATAATAGTAGCTTATAAACTTAAAATAAACTATTAGCGTTAATAAGTAATTTAAATAAGAATAAGCTTATAAATAATACCTTAACTTACTTAAACTAATAAGGAGTATAGTAAACTAGGATACTTAGCTAGCTGAGTATAACTAAGCTTCTATAGAAGCTAAAATATATTAAGTTATAGAACTATTATAAATTAATATAATTACTAAAGACTTTCTTATATCTATTAATAAAGTAGTAGTTATATAGTTAATAACCTTTTAGGACTATAGATAATTTAATCCTAGTATAACCTAGAAGGAGATAATAAAACGCTTTTATAAATATATAATAGTAAATTATCCTCTTAGATTAGGGAAATATAAGGCTACTTTTATAGTTAATAATACCTTAGAATACCCTACTAGTAGTAGTAAACCTACCTAGGGCAAGACTAGGGACGCCTCTCTTACTAAAAGCGCGCTACTTAAAAATCTAGGTAAAACCTATAATTAACGTAAACGTAGAAAAAATGCGTATATTATATAATCTTATAATTAAGAAATAACTATAGTAGATAGAGTATATTACCTAGCTTATAGTAGATTATATAATATATAGGACTACTACTATATCTACCTAGATAAGGTACCTAAGTAGTAGATCCTAAATAAGAATTAATAAGATCTTATTAACTATAATTATAAGTATAATACTATACTTTAAGGGCTAATTTAAGAATAGAATAAACCTTAATTTAAGTAATTACTAACTCTAATACCTAGAGATCAAGAATAACTAGAAAGCTAAAGAATATTAAGTATTAAAGGAGTATTTACAGCTAAGACTATAATAAATAGCTATAATAAATACCTACTCTAAAACTTATTTATCCTTAACTTAGGCTTAACCTACTATATTATAAATAACCTAGATTATATCTATAACTATCGCCTACCTTAGTAAGATAACTATATATAAGCTAGTAATATAAAGATATAGGTAAAAGGATATAAGTCTATTAATCTAATATTAAAGAGTCGATCTAAGGTAAATAGACTAGCTCTATATAACGTAGCTATATACCTAGATATCCTCTATAACCTAGTCTTATTTCGATTACTCTAGTAGAGAGGAATCTAGTAGGATACCTAATTAGAACTAATAACCCTAAATAAGCTAGATAGGTAGATAATCGGAGACCTTACTAAGATCTATAGCTAGTAGGTACTTAAGTTTTATCTAATATAAGAAGCGTCGTATTATACCTATAAGCCTTAGTTAGCTAGAGTAACTATACTACTATAGTATAAGAGACTTAGCTATCTAGGACTAGTAGTAATTAAGTACCTTATCTAGTAAACTTAAGGGGTATGCGTAAAAGGAGTAACTACTATTAAATATAACTCCTATAGTAAAGTGAAGATAAAATAATAAATTAGCCGTATACTACGAGTTAGCTATAAAGGACTAGGAGAGAGAATCTTAATTAATTTCTACTTATATAAGATATAAAGCTTTAATAAAGAAAAGAGCTAGATACTAGTTACTAAGAAGCTCTCTAAACTATAGTAGGACTTCTACTTTATAGATAATTAATTAGTAAAGTTAATTATTAAGATACTAGAAAACCTTATTCTCTTCTTAAAGAACTAGTACAATATATTAGTTAAGGTAATTAAGGCTAATAATAAGATTATAATAGTAAAACTAGAAGTCTAACGTTAGCTAAGCTTATAAGGTATTATAGTTGAATCCTTAGCTCTAGACACGTAAGCTTAAAATAGGGGAGTAGAGTATACTAGAGGTATTAATAAGGAGAAATCACGTATAATATAGCTTAACGCTAATCTACCTTAGGAACTCTAGCTAGAAGTTATATATACTAGAGTTTACTTATATAACTAAATACTAAGTTACTTAAATAACTAGAAAATACTATATAAGACCTTCTTTACTAGAGTAGCTTATAATTAAGGAATTATAGTATTATAGAGAAAGCTAAACCTAGCTTATCTAAAAGCTTATAGGTATAAAGCTTTTATAATAACTAATAATACCTACTATAGTAAATTAAGACTATAGTAGTTAGACCTAAAGGCCTAGATTAGATACCTTATTAGATACTAGTCGTTAAATATCTACTAGATATAGGTACTATCTATAGCTAAGGTAATAAGTACTTAAGATATTATCTTTAATAAGTATATAATCTTTAATAGTAAAATAGAGGACCTAATAGATAACCTTATACATTAAACGCTAGAAGAGATTACTACTTATATAAGAACTATTAAGCTTCTAACGCTAACTTATTAGCTAGAGATAGAGTCTTTCTATAAGGACGATACTAAACTAGATATATTAACCTAAAATAGTAAAGTAGACCTACTAGGCTACTACTAAGAAAGAAAGATTAGGGACTACTATCTAACTCTACTACTATCTCTACTACTAGTAGTACTCCTAGCTAGATTAATAACTAGAGGACTAGAACTATATAAGTTATCTAAAACCAGCTTAGGTAGAGAATAGTTAACTACTATAATAAAAACCTATAATAACTAAGGATTATTAAAGATAGTTCTATAGGTAGTAGCCTTTATAGTAGGCACCTAGGTAGGTAACGTTAGGTAATATAGAGGAGAGTTAATAGATAAAGCGAAGATGAAAAGGATACTCGCAAAAGGCTTAAAGCTCTATTATAGTTAACTCCTACCTCTACTAATGTACTAAATAAACCTAGATAACTATATAATAGGCGAGCTATTTAAAGACGCTAAATAAGCCTATATAACTAGCTATTATTAAATAAGATTATAGACTAAAGTACTAGCTAAACTAATTAGGTAAATAGGTTAATAGATACTTAATTATATATAGGTTTATACCTATAAACTAGATAAATACTACTAGTTTATTAAGTATAAAGCCTAACTAGTAGTATATAGAGACTAGTAAAGAAACGTTATATTATAAGATACCTATACTATAATACTAGCTAGCCGCTCCTTTTAGATACTTATAGTAATTACAGCTAAATACGACCTTAAACTAAAGTAGTATAACGTAACTAACGCCTTTATCTACGCTGCAATAGATCGAGAGATCTATATAAAGATGCTAAAGGGATACTAGAAAAAGGGAATAATCCTTTAGGTCTAAAAGGTATTATATAGTCTATATATTTTACCTCTATTATAGTAGAGAGAGTTTATATTAACGCTTAAAGCTCTTAGCTTTTAGATAGTACCTTATAAGCTATACTATATAGTAAAAGATAGTATTATTATCTTCTTTTATATAGATAATATAATTATAGCCTATAATTAAAAGAAGACTAAAGAAGTAGAGTAGGTAATTAATCTCCTAAAATAAAAGTATACTATTACTAGAGGAGTAGATCTCTAATAGTTCCTTAGTATAGAGATTATCTAGAATAGAGAGCGATACCTTATCTAACTCCTATAGACTACGTATATTAATAAGATAAACTAGCTTACTAATAAATAAGACGTCTACTATAATACCCTAATAGCTACTTCTAAGCTTAAGCCTTATACTAGCTTAGTAACGCTATCTAAGATTAATAAGTACTAGTATAAAATTAGCTTACTCCTATTTATAGTAGTAACTACTTAGCTAGATATAGCGTTTACTACGTTATACCTTACTTATTTCCTTATAAACCTAAACGCTACGCACTAAGAAGCTACTAACTAAGTACTTATATACCTCTTAAGTATAAGATTAAGAGCTCTCTAACTTAGTAGAGGTAACTTACTCTAGGTTACTAGTAATACTTCCTTTACTAATAATACTTTAGATAGAAAGAGCTTCTAGGGATATATAATTAAGTTATTTAACGGTCTAATTACTTAGAGAGTAAATAAGTAAGATACTATTACTACCTTAATAACTAAAGCTAAATTACTAGCCTTATCTTAAGTAGCTAAAGAGGCTATATTTACGTTAAGACTACTAGACGAGCTATAAGTTAAGCTACTAACTAACTATATTACTATCTAGTGCGATAATACTTAAATAATCTAGATTATTACTAAAGAACTAGCTAAACTCTAGACTAAACTATAGTACGTTAATATCTATAATTACTAGCTATAGTAAGAAGTAGCTACTAGCCGAATTAAAGTAGAATATATTCAATTAATAGAGATAACTACTAATAGCTTTATAAAGGTACTACTAGTAAATAAGTAGGAGAGCTTCCTAGTACAACTAGGGCTAGTAGAGGTAAAGGAGTACTAGGTAATATATAATGTACCTCTTAATAAAATCTAGACTTAACTTAATAAGCTTATATTTAAGTAGTCCTAGTCTAGCTTAATAAATAGTTCTTAAGCTAAAGGGGTGTATTAGATAAGATAAGGTAATATTAATCTAATTAATCGATCTAGCGATACTAGTAGCGATACTAGCTTATATTAATTCAACTATAGCGTACTAATTCAACTATAGCGCATTAATTCAACTGCGTAGAAATAAGTATATAGACTAGAGATAGAGTAATAACTTAGGGAGGAGAGTAATTAATTAATTCAATTATTTACTATATATTAATTAATTATCTTTTTACTATATATAATTATTACCTCCTTTTATTATATTATTATCTAGATTAAGGTGAACCCTTAAAGCTACCTAAATATCTAATATAATTATAGAATATTATACTTTAGTAGGTAACCTAATAGGTACCCTAACCTAACCTATACCTACGCTAGTACTAGGTTTAACTAAACCTATACCTAGGGCCTATACAACCCTAACCTAACCTAACCTAAAGGGGTAGTAACTAAACCCTAACTTAAACCTAGAGTCTATATAACCCTAACCTAACCTAACCTATTAATAGGTACCCCTAACCTATTTACTAGCCTATTCTCTACTAAAAAAGGCTATTTCTTAGTATTAATATCTTAATAACTACTAGATAGAATTCTCTAAAAAATTAATATAATATTCCTATATATATAAGTATTATTTTTCTAAAATTTTAGGATCTTAGTACTAATAGTTATAGAGATCTTAAATGTAGACCCCTATAATTTAGCGTTTCTTTAATAACTATTTTATTATATAAGGTAGAGCCTAGAAATTTTAGAATAGTAATAGTTATATAAGTATAGCTTTAGACTTAAATTTCTAGAGAATTCTATCTAGTAGTTATTAAGATATTAATACTAAGAAATAGCCTTTTTTAGTAGGGAAAAAAGTAATAAGTTTAGTAGTTTAGTAAGCTTAGTAGTAGAATACATTAACGTATTTTATTATCAAGCCGGCTATATTATCGAACTAGCTACTTTTCCTTAGTACTATAAATACTATCTCTATACTACTAGGTTATAATAATAATAGAAAAATTCGGCTTAGAAAGAAGGTAGGCTTAAGCTTACCTTTTAAGCTTTAGCTATTAGCTAATTTAAAAGCTAGTAACGTACTACTAAAGCTTTTAATATTAATTACTAATATATCTCTAACTAACTTAAAGGAATTACTACTTAGCCTACTATAATACTAAATCGCTAGAAACTTACTCCTAATAAGGAGTAGATAATTATTAACTATATTCTTAACCTTAACTAATAAGGATTTACCTCCTAGCTCTATAAGGTAGCTAATATAGCTAATAAACTACTAGTATAGTAGGGTAGATAACCTATAGGTAAGTACTAGCCTATACGCTTTATAACGCGTTTAGATAAACTAAAGATATTATTTAACTAAGTAAAGGATTACTAGAGAATACTTTAGGAGGATCCTAAAGTTATTAGCGTATAGTTTAAGCTTATAGAAGATACTAAGGCCTAGTATAGAGTAGTAGATATATTATAGTTATAGTAAGGTTACTAGACCTTAAACCTATAGAACCTAATAGCGAACTAGACTAGGCTAGTAAATAGGTAAGAGTTAGGTTAGGGTTAGGTTAGATTACGTAATAACCTAACCTAACCTAACCTAAATTTACTAGGTTAACGCTAGCTCTAGGTTAGGTTAGGTTAGAGTTATATAGGCTCTAGGTTTAGGTATAGTTAGTATAGACTAGGTTATCTTAGATCTAACTAATAATTTTAATTTCTTTATACTACTTATCTTATCTTATCTTATATTTAGGATATTTTAATATAGGTAATATTTATAGAATATTATACTTTAGTAGGTAACCTAATAGGTACCCTAACCTAACCTATACCTACGCTAGCACTAGATTCGACTAAACCTATACCTAGAGCCTATATAACCCTAACCTAATCTAACCTAGAGGGGTAGTAACTAAACTCTAACCTAAACCTAGAGTCTATATAACCCTAACTTAACCTAATCTATTAATAGGTACCTCTAACCTATTTACTAACCTAAACTAGATAAAGAGTACTATAATAAATACTTAGATAATAGGTTATATAATAATACTAATTATAACCTTAATATATAATAAGGTTATATAATATAATCTATAGATCTATAAGGCTTAGCCCTTATAGATTAATAGATTAGTAATCTATAATATATAAAAATAACCCCTTATAGATTAATAGATTAGCTAAGATACCTTAAGTATATAGGCGTACTATTATATATAGATAGAAACCTTATAGTTAATATTAATAATATCCCTACTTACTACCTTCTATAGTATTAAAATCTTAGTAAGGTTATTTACCTACTACTACCTACTACCCTAACCTAGTACCTTATTTATATATATTCCTATAACTCTAGTCCTAGCTTCCCTACTACTCTAGTAAGTAGTACCTACTATACTTTAACTACTTAAGTTTAGGAATTATAAATATAGCTATACTAGTAATAACTATAGGAGGAACTAGTTCTAGCCTAACTATAAATAACTAAGATATTATCTAGCTTAAAAATAAAATAGGCTTAATAGATAAAGTCTTAGAAGAAAATTAATACTTACTTAGAGTACTATAAGTATAACTATTATACCTCTAATTTAAGCCTATAAAGTTAGGTACTCCTAAGAAGTTTAATAGAACTTAATATAAACTTTAAGGATTTATAGTAAATATAGCTATATATATCTACGTTAATACTAATAGACTATAGATAGATATAGATAAAGTATCCTTTATAGTAGCCTATCTTATAGGGAAAGTAATAGATTAGTTTAAGGTCTACCTATAAGAAAGTATAGGCCCTAAAGATAGAAGAAGCCTACTAACGTTATCTAGATAGTATAGAGAGCTAAGAAGTACTATATAGTAACTATACTTAGCCTAGACCTAGTAGGAGCTTTTAATAACGTAGTATATAAATACCTTCTATAGGTTCTATAGAAGAAGGGGATACTAAAATAGATAATATAGTTTATCTAGAACTTCCTAAGTAAACGAACTATAAAAATAACCTTTACTAGGTATATAAGCGCGAAGCTCTAGGTAAACGCTAGTATCCTATAAGGGTTACTACTATTACTAATACTATTCCTATTCTTTATCGTAGAGCTCCTTAAAGAATTCTAGTAACTAGATAGTAATATAATCAGATTTAGCTTTATAGATAATACGATACTAGTTGTATAGGGTAAATCTATAGCTAATAACTATAGGAGATTAATAGTAGTATACGATAAATATATAGTATAGGTAAAGAGATATAGAGCTAAATTCGCACTAGATAAATACTAACTAATATACTTTACTAAAAAGAGGAGATGTATAGAGGACCTAGTAAGTATAGTATATATTAATAGCGAGGAAGTAGAGGTATACTAGAAATTAATTAGGATCCTAGGTATATAGGTAGACCTAAAACTATAATAGAAAGAATAGATAGAGATATTAGCTAAACGAGGAGAGAACCTCTATAACGCCCTATTATATATTACCGCATCTATATAGGGGCTATTAATATAATAATTACAACTCCTCTATACTATAGTAGCGCGACTAGTTATAATATATAGCGCCAAGGTATAGACCCTACGACCTAACGGAAAGCTAATAGCGAAAAGTAATATAAAACTACTTATAGGAGTATAAAAGAAATACCTATAGAGGATAATAGGAGTATATAAGGGTATAATATAAGGGGCTATAGAATGCGAAGTAGAAATACTACTACTAGATATCTATATTAAAGAATAAGTAATTTAGTACGCTACTCGCATAGAAGGACTATAAGCTAACTAAGCTATAATAAAAATAAATTAGACTATATAAGACTTAATAGTAAAATATAACTAAAGTATATATAGACTACTAACTTAAATAGAGACTATAAGATAGAGAGTAAAGAGTAAACTAGACGAACTAAAAGAATAGATTTAGAACTATAGAATAACTTACCTAATAGAGAGAAAATAAAAAGAGAAAATATAGCTTAATCTAGAATAGTCTAAATAATAGGAAAGACTAAAATAAAATAGAGGAGAGATAATATAGAATAAAATATAGGAGAAATTACTATATAAGCTATATAATAGCTTAATAAAAGTATAAGTAATAGCCCTCTTCCTACTATAAATAGAAGTACTAGGACTTAATAAGTAGCTTACTAAAAGACGCGTACTAGGTATTAAAAGGGACTATCTATATAGATAGTATAAATAAATAGTAAAATATATAGTCTTCTACTACTAGCTATACGACCGTAGAATACTACTACCCTACCTATAAAGTAAAAGGCTATAGATAGTACTAAGTAACCTAAAATAAGTAAGAGTAATAGTAAAATAGTTTATCTAATAGGGTATACTATACTAGTTCTTAGTAGTAAGAGAACTAGAAAATAAAGATATAGAAGTATACTAACTAGTAGATAGACTATCTATATAGAAAGGGTAGATAGTATAAAGTCCTCTTCCTTCTACTTTCCTTACCTTCTTAATTTCCCCTAGATAGGGGTAAGCGCGATAGAATAGGCGGTTAAATAGAATAGCTAACGCTACTACTATACCTATATACTATAAAGGAACTAAAGGGTAGGTATTAGTATATAAGGTATACGATAGGTTTTCCTTTAGTTAGGTTTTCTTCCTTAGGTAAATATCTATATAGCCTATACTAAGGCTAGTACTAGACGGTAAATAGAATTAATAATAATAATAAGATAGAAGAAGCCTATAAATAGTTACCTTATTTATAAGTTATAAATATTTTAAAAGATAACTAAATCTTATATTTAGAGATATTAACTTAAAATAAATAGTAGAATAAAAGCTATAGTATTTATAATAAACTAAGTCTACTTTATAGTATACTTTAGAGTTTAAGGTACTAGTAGTATGTATAAATTAGGGATAAGAAGCTCTTATATCTAAATACTATAAAGGACTTAAGTTATAAATTCGCTATAAACTAATTTATATAGACCTACCTTAGGACTTATAAACTATAATTAGGTAAGTAGTTATAATTAATAATTACCTCTACCTATAGTAAAAGAAATTAAAGAGATAATTCTATCCTAGGTAAAAGGACTACTATAGACTTAAACCTATATAATTAATAGTAAATAATAAAAAACCTAGATTCTTAGGTAAGAAGTAGAAACTCTAGAAGAAGGGGGTATATTTTAAGTATAAAAAAATAGGATACTAAGTAAAAGACTACTAAAGTAAGCCTAAGATATAGAACTTCCTAAGTCTTAGAGTAGTAGTAATAAAGGAGGATAAAAAATAGAAAGAAGAAAAACCCCTAAAGCTAGTAACTACTAAGGAATATAATATTATATACTAGATAATATATATAGAAGATATATATAATATATACTAAAGTAGTAAGGTATATAGTAGGTACTAGCTATAAAAGAATAGGCTAGTAGTAACCTAGATAGGAAAAAGGAAATAACCTATAATACTAGTATAGGAAGAGAGCTTATCTATAGAGAGTAACTCTAATAAAGCTATACTTATGCCTATATAAAGTAGTAGGAGTACTAAAGAAAGGAGTAAGATAATACCCTTAGTATAAGAGATAAGATAGGAATAAAATACTACTTTAAAACTTATATAAAAGGAAATACTAAATATATAAGAAGTATAAGTATAGTAGAGAAATAAGACCCTATACTATATATAGATATAAGCTATATAGAAATACTAAGACTTTATAAAAAAGAAGAAGATAGCTACTCTATAAAATAGCTATATAAGAAATAGAGATATAGATAAGTACTTAAAACCTACTTCTTAAAGTTCTAAGATTAGATAGAAGTAAACTTCTATATAGAAGATATACTACTAGATAAATAGACTTAGGAAGAAATAGTATACCTAGTAGTAAAAGTTAATAAAATAATATATAACTATATAATAGTATAAAGATAGATCCTAATTAGTAATAACTATACTTAGAAGAATACCTAGAAGAATAAACTCTTTCTAGGAGATAATAAATAACTAAATATATAATACCTAGCTTACTATAAAATAGCTTAGGCCTAATATATCCTAAATAGATATATAATATATATAGGAGTAAAGAGGACCTATAAAATAATACTAATTAGGGAAAATTAATACTCTATAATACTACTAATCTTAGTAGTAGAAATCTATAGATAGAGAGTATTAGAAAAATAGAATAAGCTAGAATACTTAAGAATTAAACTAGGAGTACTACTACTAATAGAGTACGTCCTAGGTTATATATAGTATTACTATATATAGAATAAATACCTAAAATATATATAATAAAAAATTAATACTAAGTATTAGCTAAAGTTACTATAGCTAGGAGTAAACTATAGTAACTCTAAGGACCTATATATCTACCTAATAGGTAGATATAGAAATATTAAAATTAGAGTAATTATTAATAGTAGAGTAATAAGGAACTTTACCTTATAAAACTTTCTAAGAAAGTATAAAATACCTATAATTATAAAGAAATACCCCTAGATACTCTATATAATAGAAGGAGAAGAGTTCTAATAACCTATTATATATAAAATAAAAGAGTAAGAATTAGTACTTATAGGATAGAAGAGATAAGTAATATTTAATATTATAGATATTAGTAATAAATAAGATATTATACTAAGAATACCTTAGTTATAATAAGTAAACCTAAGTATTAACTAGAAAATATACGAGTTAAATTACTCTAGTAATTAGCTAGAACTATAATAATATTAGCTAAAGTTAGTAGTAACTAAGAAAGAAATTAAGTAAAAGATACCTAAAGAATATATAGACCTCTATAGAGTATTCTTAACCTTAGATAATAAGTTACCTAAATATAAGGAATAGGACTATAGTATTCTACTAGAACTAGATATAAAACTAGGAATAAGACTAATTTACTAACTTACTAAATAAGAGTCTATACTACTAAGGAAATATATAGATAAAGTACTCTAGAAAGGATAGATTAGACTATTATCCTTACTAGTAGGATATCTCCTAATATTTATCCTAAAGAAAAATACTAAAGAAGACCTATAAGTATATATTAATTTCTAAAAACTTAATATAATTATAATAAAGAATTATTACCTATTACTACTAATTATAGAAATATAAGACTATCTAGTAAGATCTAAATAGTTTATATAACTAGATATTTAAAATATATACTATTAGATCTAAATTAAGAAAGGAGAGGAATAGAAAATAGCTTTAAGATATAAGTATAGTCTATATAAGTACTAAGTAATATTATTTAAACTTATAAATATACCTACTACTTTCTAAGAATATATTAATAATATTCTATAGCTATACTTAGATTACTTTATTATTGTATAGTAGAGTACTATAATATTCGGCCCGTATAAAAAGGGGATAAATAGTTATAAGAGAGAACCGAGCGCTAAGAGCTTATAAGTAAAAAGGGTAGAGGAGATAGATAGTTATATAGGTAGGTAATTAACCCTAATACTTAGGACTAATAAATTACTATACTCTATAACTATAATCTAATATACTATTAGATAATAGATCTCTAGTTTATAAAGCTATACTATATTATATAGGTAAGCGAAGTAGAGAGCCTATTTAGCTAATAAATCCTCTAATTATAGGCTAATAGGCTCTTAGAGCTTAGAAGAGTATTAAATATATTAAGGCGTATTTATTTAACCTAGGAAGAAATAATACTATAAACTAGGAATTCCTAATCTAGGTCTTATAATTATAGGCTAATAGGCTCTTAGGCTCTAGAAAAGTATTAAGTATATAATACTATAATAAATAGTAACTAATATAAGGCTTAAACTATTATAGACCTTAGCTTTAGGAGAACTAACTACCTATATACTATAGTATAATATAGCTATAAGTATACGGGATAATAGATAAGTAACCTAAGGGGGTTACCTAAATATAGGAAATAACTACTTTATAATTAAGGGACTAATAAAGCCTAGGTAGGTATAAGATAATAGATAGGTAACTTAAGGGGGCTACCTAGATATAGGAAATAACTACTTTAAGGTTAAGAGACTAGTAAAGCCTAGGTAGGTATAGGATAATAGATAGGTAATCTAAGAGGGCTACCTAGACGTAGGAAATAACTACTTTATAGTTAAGGGACTAATAAAGCCTAGGTAGGTATAGGATAAAAATATAATATCTAAGGTTTAAGAGGACTATAGATATTACTAAAAATATATAGGAAGAAACCTATAATCGCGCTAGTAGCGTAGAGAGCTAAGAAAATAGAGTTTATAAATAAGAAAACTAGAGGAAGCTCTAATAGACCCTTAGATACCTAATAAATAGCTAATATAAGTATAGGGAAATAATAAAAGAAAAGAGTAATAGGTAGTATAAATATATATTATACTATAATCTAGGATAGGAAACTATAAAAGGAGAGAAGGGAATACTAGAAAAGAGAGACTATATATAAATATAAGTCTAAACTTAAGCCTATTATCTAATAATAAAGTTATACTAAGAGTATCCCTTTATTACCTAAGAGCCTCTCTATATAACTTAGGACTTTTAAATCTAGCTACTAAAGGACTCTTAAGAATACTAGAAAGAACCTATACGCTAATAATAGATAATAGTACTACTAATATAGGCCTATCCTAACTAGTAGCTAAGATTTCTATAGATATATTTAGCTAACTAGTAGTAGCTATTAAGATAATAGTAGAATAAAATAGTAGAGCCTATATTAGCGAATAGAGCCTATTTATAGATAAGAAATTTAAGTTTACTAGAAATAATATAACTAAATTTCTAGATAGTATTAAAGAATAAGTAAAATTCTACTAATAGCCTATTAGAGACTAGATAAGTAATATTATTATATATAGTAGTAGAACGCGAAAAGATATTATTAAGTAAAGTATAATAGAGTTTATAGAAGTAGAAAAGACTAAGGATTAGGTAAAGATTAGAGAGGTAATAAGAAATAGGTTCTAAGGGGCTAATAAAGCTTAATAGGAAGAAATAGAAGAAGCTCTTAGAACCTAGCTATAGAAATACTCCCTAATAAGTAATCTTTTACTCTAAGACTACCTTAATAACTTTAGACCCTAATTTATAAGATACTAGAGAGCTAGAATAATAATAGAAGTAATAAAAGGTTACTACCTAGTAAAAGGACTTAATAAATATTACTTAAGTAATAAAGGAGCTAAGTAATTTAACTATAGAGAAATCTAGAAATACTTTAACTACTTAGTATAGAGAGATCTATAAGTAGAACGCTTTAACCTAGCTTTTAAAGAAATAGTAAATATACTAAAACTCTTAAGTTAAGGGAAACTACTTATAACCTTAGGATAGCTATATATATTCTCTAAGAGAGCTTTAGTATTTTCTAATATAAATATAGTACCTAATAGTACTAATTAGACTTAAGAATAGAGAGGAATATAGATACCTCTAGGAACTAAAGTTATATAAGTAGAAGTAGATAACCTTATAGAATACTTTAAGACTATAAAACTCTAAGCTATTACGTTTATAGCTATTAATAACCTAAATATAAGAGTATAAGAGCTTATCTAATTACTAGAAGTATACTTAGTAATAGAAAACTATATTAAACTAAATAACTCTCTAGAGGCCCCTTAGGCTATAATAAGCTAATAATAAGTAGTATAGTTTAGTTTAAGACTATAATTCTAATAAAATATAGTATAATCCTTTAGTATAAGACTAGAATTCTAGGGTTATATTAGATATATAGACCTAAACTACTTAATTAGAAACTATCTAGATAGGAATACTATAATTAATAATAGTTAGATCTAGTTTAACCTAGAAACCTAGAGAATTAGATAGAGTATAGAATAGGTAAATTAAGGATTTATTAAAAGAATTAGAGCTAGAGAGAACTAGAATAATATAATAATCTAATATATTAAGTAAAGGATATATAACTTAAAAATAGGAGATATAGACTCTCTAGTATTACCTAACCCTACTATACTCTAACCCTATATAATAGTAGTTATAAACTCCCTTAAGGGCGTAATTAAAAACTTAGATAAAGATAGAATAGTAAGTTTAGAGGAATATAACTACTTCTAGTCCTAGTAGCCTATATTTAAAGAGGAAGTAGAGGAGGATATTACTAAAATAGCCTATATAGTAAGTATAGAATTTAGGACCTAAGAGCTATTAGTACCTATCTCTATAGTAAGAAATAACTATAGAAGGAAGGCTAGTTTCTTTAAACTAAAGTAAACCTAGTTTAAGGATATAGAAATAGATAAGAACTTAGAATAAGTACCTAATAAGAATAATAAGCTAAAAGGTAAGGAGAATAGAAAGCTTAAGTAGCTAGATATACTAGAACTAAATACTAAGGAGGTAATATAAAGGCTTATAGAATCTCTAATATCTATACCTATCTAAACGATTCTTACTAATATACTAGACCTCTATAAAAAGCTAATAAAACCTACCTTTATAGTTAATAAACTAGAAGAGTTTATAAATATAAAAGTAGCTATAAATCTAGCTAAAGAAGTAGAAGGGGTATTTTAGAGCTCTAAGGGGACCTTAGTAATCTTACCCTAGAATAATACTAAACTATATATAATAAGAACTAGTATCCTAGATTAAGTAATAGTAGAAGTAATAAATAAAAAGATTATCTAATATAGAACCTATAAGCCCTTAGGATTATTAATAAAAGTACTACTAATTATACTAATATACCCTATAGGACTTATAGCTAATATAAATATAGTAGGAGAATACCTAGAGTATAACTAACTATAAGGTATTAAAAGACTCTAAAAAGAGTACCTAAAGGTAATAATTTAAGTCTATAGAATAAGGCTCCCTATACTACTAGACTTAGGAGTAGAACTTAATATAATCTACCTTAAAATAGTATTAGTAGCTAGTTTAAATATAACTTTAATACTAGAAGAAATAGCTAAAGTATAGCTAGTAACTATAAATAGAGGAAAGGAATTATTTAAAGGTATTATCTAGGGAGTACTAGTTATAATTAGTAGTATTAAAGTACGTACTAACTTCTTTATTATCTAAGGACTCTCGCACCTAATAATTCTTAGGAACCTATTTATAGTAGAGTATAGATACTCTTTTAAATAGGCTGATAATAGCTATATATACTAGAAAGTCTAGTTAAAAAATTATAATACCTCTATAAAGTTTATAGTAGCGTTTAATAGATTAAGTATAAAAGGATAGGTAAATACTATATAGATAGAAAACTAATAAAGGACCCTATTACTAGAAATAAGGTTCTAAAAATAGAAAAATAAAAATAAGTACCTAAAGGGCTATTAGAAATAAATAGTACTAATATTAGTAACTAAAAGATAATTTAAGAGTAGACCTAATAATAATAGAATAAACTAGTATCTAGCTAGACGAATATCTTTTAGAAATTATTAAGGATCTACTATAAGAATAATAGGCGAAAGAGGAATAGGTACCTAAGGGCTTACTAGACGTAAAACTTAAATTTAAAGTAAATACTATATATAAAGCTAAAGATAAGAAGGTATAGCCTATTTATAACTTATTAGTATAACTATACGAAGTAGAAGGCTAAATAGACTAGAAGAGTAGAGTAGAGCTTAGATAACTAGTAAATTAAGAATAAGACTAGAGATAATTTAGTAAATATATTACTAACTAAATAGCCTAGTTTCTAAAGGGTACTTAGGTTACTAATAAGTAATTAGTAGAAATAAAGATTATAGACTAGCTATAGCTAAGGGAAAGAGAGATACTAATTAAAGTCTTTATATATAGAGAAGTTACCTTAAACTTTAGAATCGTAGAGTCTAGCTACATTTATCTAGATATTATACCTCTAGTACGTATTAATACTATACTATATAAGGCCTAGAAAGAAAATAACTTCCTAATTCCCTATAAACTAAGAGAAGTAGTATATAAAATAATATAAGAATACCTAACCTAAGGGGTCTTTAAGCTAAGTAAAAGCCCTATAGTAATCTCTAGTTCCTTATAAAGAAAAAGGATAAAGGATATAGGCTTATTAATAATAGATAATATATAAATAGTATAATAGTCTAGGATATAAATATACTACTAAACTCTAATAAGTTCTTAGAGGAGTTTATAAGGTACTATATTATATCTCTAATAGACTTTTTCTCTAGTTATAACTAAGTAGAATTCTACTAAGACTCTAAACTAATAACCGCGTTCTATATAGTAACCTATAGACTAGTTTAATAATATATACTACCTATAGGAACTATAAACTTAGTTATAGAGTTTATATAAGTAGTAATTAAAATCCTATAAGACTTAATCCTAGATTATTATATACTATATATAGATAATATTATAGTAAAAGGCCTAAAGACTAACTATAATAGTAAGTCTTTCGAACCTAGTATCTAAAGGTTTATTAGAGAATATATTATCTATATAGATAAGATACTATATAACCTTAAAATAGCTAGAGCTACTACCTTAAGATTTAAGTCTAAATAGTACTACGATTTAATAGGTATTATAGGATATATAGTAGATAAGAAGGGCTACTACCTAGTAGATAAAAAGGTACTAAAAATAGTAGAGTAGCCTACCTATAAGTTACTAAAAGATATTTAGATATTTATAGGCCTTTATATATACTACTAAATCTAGATTAAATACTTTATAATAATAGCTATGCTACTATTTAAACTACTAAGAAAGAATAAGAAGTTTAAGTAGAATATAAAAGTAGCTCTAGTAATAAATATACTAAAGAAATATCTAACTAGCGCTCTAGTACTAGTCTCTATAGACTATATAGAGCCTATTAGGCTTATAACTATCTTAGTAGATAGGTATAAGAAGGGATAGAGAGTAGTAATTTAATAAAATAGTCTAAAGGGCCCTTAGTATATAATATATTATAAATTAAGAGTATAGTTACTCTTAGAACGTAACTAGGATTTAGGAAAATATAAATATAAGGCTCTACTTCTAGTACTTAAGAAATTCTACCTATAGATCTATAGGGTCTATTTTATAGTAGAAACTAATATATATACTCTTATAGATTAACTTAATAGGAGCGTAAATAACCTCCTAGGAGTACTTATTATAAGATAACTCGCCCTTCTTAATATATAGGAATTTAATATAAAGTATATAGTAGGTAAGAAGAATATAGTAGTAGATATACTTTTAAGATAGCTAGAGTAGCCTAGATAGTAACTACTAGAAGAATCTAAAGAAGATATAGAAGACTTTATAGATTATTACTTAGGTTTAATTAGGCTAGTAAATAGGTATAGGCTAGGTTAGAGTTAGGTTAGATTATATAATAACCTAACCTAACCTAACCTATATTTACTAGGTTAGCGCTAGTAATAGGTTAGGGTTAGGTTAGAGTTATATAGGCCCTAGGTATAGGTATAGTTAGTATAGACTAGGTTACCTTAGGTCTAACTAATAATTTCAATTTTTTTATACTACTTATCTTATCTTATCTTATATTTAGGGTATTTTAATATAGGTAATAATTACGGAATATTATACTTTAGTAGGTAACCTAATAGGTACCCTAACCTAACCTATACCTAAGGCCTATATAACTCTAACTTAACCTAACCTAGAGGGGTAGGAACTCTAACCTAACCTAAACCTAAAGTCTATATAATTCTAACCTAACCCTAACCTATTAATAGGTACCCCTAACCTATTTACTAGCCTAAGTTTAATAATATTTACTTTACTTTAGATAAACCCTTAGGACTTAGATTTTATATACTCTACGACTAAAATAGATTTAAGTATCCTTAATACTCTTAAAACTCCTTTTCTATAGAATATTACTAAATAGTTAGTTACTCTATAAACTCTAATTAGTATAAGTAGGTTAGAAGTCTAAAAGCTCTATAGAATAGTATAAAAGTATAGAGTAAAATAAGGACTTCTATAGACTAAAGGATTAGAATACTATCCTCTAAAGTAAGTAGTAGATAAGAAAAAGGAATAATAAGAAGTCCTAAAAGTATTATATAATAAAAGTAGATACTAAGGAAGAGAAGGTATATAGTAAAAAGTATAGACTAAGTACTACTAGCTAAATATATTTAAGGATATAGAAGTATATATAAAAATATATAAAGAATATTAGTTTTACTTACCCTAAATAGTAGAAGAAGAGCTATACCTAAATTAGGAACCTAAGGTACTATAGAGATAGATTATAGTTAATATAGTATATATACCTAATAGTAAAGAAGGTAAGAAATTTATAGTAGTATATTAAGATATAGTAAGCTTATATATAGAGGTAAAGGCCCTTAAGAGTAATACCTTAGAAGCTATTATAAAGTTCTTAGAGTAGGATATCTTCTCTAGATAAGGTATACCCTTTAAGATAATTATAGATAGAGGCCTAGAAAATAAGGGACTAGTTATAGATTTAGCCTAGTTATATAGTATCTAAAGGGTTATTAGTAGTATATACTACCCTTAAAGCTAAGGAATAATTAAAAGAGGATATAAGGAATTAGTTATAGCCCTTAGAAAGATTAAAGGAAACTAGGTAGATAATCTACTATAAGTACTATAGGCTAATTAGGTTATAGTAAAGTATAGTATAGGAGAAATACTAATATATCTTATATATAGCTAGGAATAAGTCCTACCTATTAAGCTCTATATTCTAATATAGTAAATATTACTATAGTTAGGAGTTAGAGATACTTCTATACTAATAGCCCTCTAAGCGTAGTAGTTTAATAAATAAGATAACTAGCTTTAAGAAGCTATTAATAGGATAATTAGGCTAAGAGAAGAAGGTAAAGAATAGTTTAATACTAAGAAGATATTATATACTATAGGTATACCTAAGGGAATATTAGTACTTATATAAGACTTATTTAGTAACTAGAATAAATTAAGATAATAGAAGCTATAACTAAGATAGAAAGGCCTATATTAAGTAATATAGGTATATCTATTAGGTTAGTACTAGCTTATAGACTTAGATAGTATAATATTTAGAAGTTATACCTTAGGTACTAGGATAGTAGAGTTTTACTAAAGAAGTTAATAAGAACTATTAGATATTCTAGATAAATTAATACCTAAACTAGAGAATATAGAAATAGGGAATAAGAAAGTAGGAAGCTTATAGAAAAATATAGAGCTACCTAAAGAACTATCTAAAGAACTATTACTAGTTAAACTAACTTTTAGGTACTAAAGTTAATATATATAAGAAAAATATAGGTAAGACTTAATAAACCTAATAATAACCTACTAGCTATAAGTAGTATAAATCTTAGCTTAGAGAGTAGAGTTTAACCTAGTAGACTTTAAGTTCTTTAAAAATAGAGAACTAGATAAGAGGAAGGATCTTAGCTAAGAGATAGCTAAACTTTAAAGAGGGGAGGAGTTATACTAAGTAGGAGTTATAAATAAAAGAGAGAGTTAGTAATAAGAAAGAAAAACTAGAAATAACTTTTATAATTACCTAAAAGTAATACTAGTAAGAAAATAAAAACTCTACTCCTAGAAACCCTACTAAAGAACTCTTAGATACTAGTAAATCCTAATAAAAAGATACTATTACTCTTACTAATTATTATTATTATTATTATAAGGAGGTAAGTTAGTAGGTAGCTAGTCTATATTAAGATACTACCTAGGTAGCTAATAATAGTAGGGATAAAGTAGCTAACTACCTAAAAGAGAATAATTAATAGGCTATAGAATATAAGGTAGTAAACTAGGAGAGGAAAGAGTAGGTAGAGAAGAGGTAAGAATAGAAGACTAAGGAGGAAGAGTAGAAGAGGTAAAGAAACCTAGGCCTAGATAACTAAAATAATTATAAACTAGTATAGAGATACTCTAAGTAGGGGATAAGCTCTAGATATATAGAGAAGAATTAGTAGAAGGGTAGTAAGGAGTAGGAGTACTAGGAGACCTAGAAGTATACCTATAAGTACTCTCTAAACCCTTACCTAGATTAGAGTAGCCTATATTAGATTCTAAGTCTAAAGAGTAAGAGAAGTAAGAAGGTATACTCTATAGAGACTAAGAGGTTAAGAGAGGGTAGGAGGTAGTAGGCGTACTATAGATAGTAGAGAGTAAACTCTAAAGAGAGAGTAAAGAGAAAAGACTAAGAGGAGTAAAATATATTAGAGAACTACTAGTAGAGTAATATAGGAGAGAAGAAGGAGGACTAGAGAGGCTAGAACTTATAGAGATACTCTTAGGGCTTAAAAGCTAAACTATAGGCTAAGTTCTAGTATTTTACTAGAGAAGACTATAAGGATCTAAAACTTAAGTATAACTTATACTACCTCTAGTAGAACTAATATAACTTAGCCTAAAAGGAGATAGACTTAGAAAGCTATACTAAAAACTCTTAAAACTATTATTATTAGAAACCTAAGATAAGAGTAAGCCTAGAGCCTAATAAATATACTAATTATCTAGCTAAGGAAAAACTATATATAAGAAATTATTAAACTTACTCTTAGGAATAATATAGCCTTAGAGATACCTACTATAGGTAACCTAGTAGAAAATATTATTAGTAGGGCTTTAAGGATAATTAATAAGTAGATTATTACTATTACTACTATTATTCTTACCCTATATTATTAGATAAGCTCTAAATCTATTTAGGTATACTAACTTATTAGGTATTATAGAAGGATATCTATAGGCTCCTTAGTAAGTAGGAAAGATATTATAGTAAACTAGATACTAAATATTAGCTATAATATTATTATAAGTAAGGCTAGCTATAATAGGTTAGCTAGAAGATTAAGTAGGTACTAGAATAATAGTATTAGAATAGGCTCTCTTTTATTTAAAGAGCTTAGTAACTTAATAATAGCCCTTAGTAAACCTATTAACTCTAGAAAGAGCGCGCTCTTACCTTATTACTAAGAAAATAGAAGATATTAGTAAAAGGAAGCTCTAAGGAGCTATCTAAATAAAAGTAAAGGAATATTAAGAAATAACTTATAAAGCCTATAGATATAACCCTAAATATAATAATAAATATAAGACCTATTAAGATAGGTAATACTCTTATTATTATAAAAAACTAAATAGCTAATATATTTATAAATATATAAGGAGTAGCTATAGTTCTTCTTATCCTTAGAACTATAAGCTATAACTCTATTAGAGCCTAATAATAGTAAGCCTAGTAATAAAGCTCTATAAGGGTCTATAGTTTTTTAGGCCTACTAGCCTATATAAACTATAGCCTTATAGTAGACTTATATCTATTAAGAATCTATAATTAGAAATAGATTCTAAGAGTATATAGCTTAAGTAGCCTTAGTATCCTAGGCTAGTATAGTCTTACTCTTAAAGGTATAAGCTTAGTAGTAAAGCTAGTAAAATAGGGACTAAGTCCTCTCTACTAGAGTAAAATAGTAATCTAGGTTAAGAGAGTAAATATTATAGAGGCTACTCTACTAGCGATACTACTACTACTACTTATTAAGGTAAGTAAGAGTAAACTCGCGAATAAAGGCTAGTAGCTAATTTAAATCCCTCTTATTAAAGAACTTAAAGATCCTATCTAATAAGTTATAGAGTAGCTTATAAGTAACTAGCTAATTAAGGAAACGCGAGATAACTAAGAATTCTAGCTATTAGTTAATATCTAAAGGCTTATAAGTAAGATAACTAAGAACTTACTACTTTACTAAAGGTAGTATATTATAGAAACTAGGTAGGAGGTACTACTCTTAACCTAATAATACCTAGAAGATAGTCCTCCTAGGTTCTAAGGTAGCTTTAAAGGATTATTACTATTATAACCCTATTAGCTAACCCTACTAGCTATATAAGAACTAGGCTAGTAATTAATAGTAGCTATTATAATAATAGTAAGACTAAAATTAAGGTAGAAGTAGAGGTAGAGGGTAAAGTAGGAAAATTAAAAAGATAAGGGCTAGAAAGTATAGTATAAAGATAAAGTTAGAAGAATCTAAAGAAAGAGAGAAGTAGGCTATAGTATAAAAAACTAAAGTTTAAGTAGGCCTATAGGAGCTTAAAAAGACTCTTAGACTTTACCTATATAATAAATATAAATAGACTAAGAGTTAACGTACTACTTACTATTAAGAGCTTAGATAAAAGATAACTAAAAGTTAAAATATATAACTAGCTAATAGTAGCTCTTATAAAGAGCTATAGAAAATACTAATAGTAAGGTAGTAAGTAAAAATAGGAGAAAACTAAAGAGTATAAGTAAGAGAAGAACCTAGGTAGAGAAGTATAATAATTATTTAGAGAATACCTATAAGAAGCTAATAAAAGAGAAAAAACTTATAGACCTTACTATTCTTATTATTAAAAGAGAAAGGGACTTAAAAGGCTTATATAAATAAATCCTTAGATACTAAATTATAGCGCGCTTAAATATTAAGAAGAATCCCTCTCTAATAAATTAGAAGTATAAGCCTACTTTATACCTATTTAGTTATACTAATATACTTCTAATTAAGGAATTATTACTATAAGGGTAGTAATTATATACTTTAGAATTAAAAGAGTAAGAAGGAAAAGAATAGATAATTAGAGGAGGGAGTAGATACTATATTATAGAAGGTACGTATAAACTCTTAGACCTTAGATTAGAAGCTATAGAGTAAGCCCCTAATTAACTACTACTCTTAAAAATAAGGCCTACTATCTATACTCTAACTAGTTACTACTAAGATTATTCTAGCTTAAGAATTATCTCTATAATTCTTACTACTAAGAATTAGATAGGAACCTTAGGGTTAAAGAAAGAGGTACTAAGGGTTTAGTAGAGTAGGAGGAAATAAAGTTAAGAGGTATATTAACTCTTACTTTAGTATTAGTACTAGTAGTAAGTTTACTACTTAAGCTTTTAAAGTATTAGGAGGATTTTACTAAAGCTTAATAGGACTAAGCTCTTAAGAGGAGGAGAGGTATATAGTAGAGTACTATAATATTCGGCTTATATAAAAAGGGAATAAATAGTTATAAAGGAGAACTAAGTACTAAGAGCTTATAAGTAAAAAGGGTAGAGGAGATAGATAGTTATATAGGTAGGTAATTAACCCTAATACTTAGGACTAATAAATTACTATACTCTATAACTATAATCTAATATACTATTAGATAATAGATCTCTAGTATATAAAGCTATACTATATTATATAGGTAAGTAAAGTAGAGAGCCTATTTAGCTAATAAATCCTCTAGTTATAGGCTAATAGGTCCTTAGAGCTTAGATAAGCGTTAAATATATTAAGGTATATTTATTTAACCTAGGAAGAAATAACGCTATAAACTAGGAATTCCTAATCTAGGCCTTATAATTATAGGCTAATAGGCCCTTAGGCCCTAGAAGAGCGTCGAGTATATAATACTATAATAATAGTATACTTAGACGATATATTAATCTATTTAGAGATACTAGAAGAATATAAAGAATATATATAAGCTATACTAGAAGCTCTTAAAAAAGCTAAACTCTACCTAAATAAGGAAAAATACGAATTCTATATATAGTATACTACCTTTCTAGGATTTATTATTAAACTAGGAAAAATAAAGATTAATCCTAAAAAGATAGAGATAATTAAGAATTAGCCTACCCTAGAAAACCTTATAGATATATAATTATTTATAGGATTCTATAACTTCTATTAAAAGTTTATTAATAACTAGTTAGATAGAATTAAACTATTAACTAAGTTAATAAGGAAAGATATACTGTTTAAATAGATAGCCTTAAGGGAATAAGTATTCTAAGATATAAAAAAGGAATTTAGGAAAAAGCTAATCCTTTAAATATATAATTCTAGAAAACCTCTAATTATAGAACTAGATACGTTAAATAATACTATAGTAGTAGTCCTACTATAAGAAGATAAATAAGGAAATAGGAGACCTATATACTACTACGCGAGAAAACTAAAACCTACTAAAAGAAACTCTAATATATATAATAAAGAACTACTTACTATTATAGCCACCTTTAAGGAATAGAGAATAAATTTATAAGGAGTAACTTTCTAAATAATAGTCTATAATAACTATAAAAACCTAATAGGTTTTATAATTAATAAGAAGCTAATACTCTAATAAAGAAGATAGGCTTAACTCCTTACCTCCTATAACTTTAGAATAGTCTATATAAAAGGAATAGAGAACCCTAGAATAGATATATTAAGTAGAAGATTAGATTTTAAAGATAATATACTACTATAGAGTAAAGTAATATTTAAAAAAGATAAAATCGGAGTACTAGTATATAATAATCTAAAACTAGCTATAAATATAGAACTTATAATATAAGAATCTAAGTAGATAAAATAAATTAAAAGAGTAATAAAGGAAGCCCTAGAAGAAATAGAGAATATTAAATAAATTACTAAGGAATAAAATAGACTTATCCTAATCTATAGATAAATCTATATACCTTAAAAAATATAAAAAGAATTTATTAGATAATTCTATAAGTTACTAGTATATAGATATATTAGAGTCTACTAAGATACTAAAGGTATATTAATAGAGTAAGGTTAATTCTAATAGATAGAGTAAGGTAAAAGGGATTTAGTCTTACTTAGGATATAATAGAGTATAGAAGTAATAACTTGAATTACTATACTATATTAGGTTTATTAAGTTGAATATACTAAGTTATAAGGGTTTATTATATATTATTATATATATAGCTATCCTATATTATCCTATACTATCCTATACTATCCTACCTATAGGACTCTATAAGATATTATAGGATATACGTAACTTATCCTATACTAGCTTTCTACTAAGTACGTAGGATTATATATATCTATAGGTAGCGTTATCTATTAGTCTACCTTTATTAACCCTTTAGCTAACCTATCCCTACTATCTTCCTATTATTATCTTCCTATATAATCGTTATACTCCCTTTTAAGGTTTATAATAAGATACTAGGGAATTAAGAAAACTCTAAGAAGGCTAATAGAAGAATACTACTTTCTATATACTAGAGTAATAGTTATATAAGTACTAGCTAAATATATAGACTACTACTATAATAAGTATATAAGATACTTACTATATAGAGAACTATAACCTATAGAACCTATAGAAAGACTATAGGGAACTATCTTACTTAACTTTATAGTTAAGCTACTAAAATCTAAGAACTCTTTAATAAAAGTAGCCTATAATATAATACTTATAGTAGTAGAAATACTTATATACTATATATATTTTATACCCTACCTAGAAGCTTTAAATATAGAGTAATTTATATATATAATACTAAGGGAAATACTCTTAGAATATAGAATCCTAGATAAGATAATCTTAGATTAAGATATTAAGTTTATATCTAATTTCTAGAAAACTACTATAGTAAAACTAGGAATTAAGCTAGAAATATTAACTATATTCTACTCCTAGATAGATAGATAAATAGAAAGAATAAACTAGACTCTAGAATAGTACTTATATATATACTTAAACTATAGATAAGATAACTAGGTAGTACTACTACTACTAACCTAACTTATATATAATACCTTATAGTATAGTAAGATAGGCCTAATATTCTTCTTTACTAACTATAGATTTAAACTATAGATAGTAGTAGAATCTAGAGAACTTACCTCTTATAGCTAAAGAGTAGAAGAAATAGTAGGAAATATATAGAAAATCTAGATATAACTATAAGAAGATACCTATTTTCTATACTATAGAATAGATAAGAACTATAATAGAAGGTATAAAAAAGGGCTAGATTTTAGAATAGGAAAAAAAGTATAGCTCCTATAAAAAAATATTTAGAGCTATAGACTAAGTAAGAAATTAGACTATATTAAAATTAGACCTTATAAAATTCTAGAATAAGTTACTCTAGTTAGCTATAAACTAAAACTACCTATAGAAATAAGAATATACCCTATCTTCTATATCTCGCTACTAGAGAAAGTACTATAAAATACTAAACTAGTAATCTATAAAGCTATAATATATAGATAAGATAATAAAGAATAGGAAGTAGATAAAATTAAAAGATAGTAATAGAGGAATAGTAGAAATTACTATCTAGTAAGCTAGAAAGGAGCTAATACCTAAAGAGAACTATAGGATAAAATATAGGAACTAGAAGAGAACTTTAACTACTCTAAGTTACTAGAGGACTTCTAAAGTTAAAATCTACTAGTTTACTTTATAGTATTCTAAGAAAATTATTAAAGCCCTTTAGATAACCCCTACTATTAGAGATAGATAGGGCGACGTCTAGGCTAACTACTACTCCCTAAAGAGTAGCTTCTACTACCTCTTCTTTATCTAACTTAGCTTTAAGTACTACTAATTATACTACTAATTTCTTATTATTATAAGCTTTTATTTTATAAAGATACTCTAGATAAGTTTAACTCTCTACTAGCTTACTTAAAAGCTATACTATCTATAATAAGGCCTCTTTATAAGTAGTCTTAACCTTAGTAATCTATTATAATAGTTTCTCTTATAAATAGTTAATACCTCTTCCTAATAATAATAAGCTTAGATACGTATATCTTAATTATAAACCTATACTTAGCTAGTAATATACTAGAGGAATAGTAGAAAGACTATATATTTATATAAATATATACCTTATATATATAACTATCCTTTTTAGATACTATATAGGACTTAGTTAGTTAAGAATACTATTAGTAAGGTATTATTTCTATACTATTATAAGTAATATAGTTAGTAAGAATAAGGTACCTAAGTATAGAAGTAGTAGGTATAGAGATAGGTAGATTAACCTTAAGAAATAAGGTACTCCCTACTTATAAACTAAGACCCTTAGCTAGGAATAACCCTTATACTAGAGAAAGAGAAGAAAGAGATAGTATTATAGTTATAGTAAGGTTACTAGACCTTAAACCTATAGAACCTAATAGTAAACTAGATAAAGAGTACTATAATAATACTAATTATAACCTTAATATATAATAAAGATTATATAATATAATCTATAGATCTATAAGGCTTAGCCCTTATAGATTAATAGATTAGCTAAGATACCTTAAGTATATAGGCGTACTATTATATATAGATAGAAACCTTATAATTAAGATTAATAACTTCCCTACTTACTACTTTCTATAGTATTATAACTTTAATAAAGCTACTTACCTACTATTACCTACTACTCCTACTTAATAACTTATTTATATATATTCCTATAACTCTAGCCCTAACTTCTCTACTACTCTAGTAAGTAGTACCTACTATAAGTTTTATAAACTATAAAACTAATTTACTAAAAGAACCTACTAGATAGTACTATATTCTCTACTTTAGCTCTCTATTCTTTATTAATAAACTTACTAAAATAAAGCTTATTTATCCTTTATTCTATTATTTATAAGTTACTTACCTTACTACTAAAAATATTTTTAGTTTCTTTTAGATAAAAGAAATATAAAGTAAGACTTAATCTTAAATCTTTATTAGTAAGATTTTAGAGAAACTACTTTACCTATTATATTTAATCTTTAAATAGGTTAGACTTTAATTTAAATTTAAGACTATAATATATACTCTAGCTTTCTAGTACCTATACTAGTATTAATCTCTTTACTTAAGTAGTTAAATTATTATAATTTTAAAGTAAGTATTACGTAGTATTTAGATAGGTAGAAATCCTAATTCTACTAGATATTAGTAGTACTTTAATATAACTACCTAGATTAGTTTTAGAAACCCTATATAGGCTATCTATAATAGCCTATAATTCTCTATTATAAGTTTTAGCTTCTATATAAAATCTCTACTAGTTTATACTAGTAGAATATAAGATTTAAGTTAGCTTTTCTTATTAGTATTAGCCTAAGTAACTATAAAGGAGTAGGACTTAATTAAGCCTAGTTTAAGACTATATAGAGTAGGTAATATTAGATAGAGAAATTATCCTTACCTAATTATCTATAGTTATTTAATATAGACTTTAATTTAGAGTACTTAGCTACTAGGACTAGATTAAGTATATTAAGTAATTACTATATAATATCTTAGATTAGATCTAAAGTTTTAATATATAATATATCTAAGCTAAAGTAATTTCTAAGGGAGAAAAAGTCTAGATACTATAGAGAGATATATTATTATATATATACTCTAGATTTTTATATAAAGCTATAGTAGTACTAGTAGGGCGACTAACCCTATTAAGTAAGAGTAAAAAAAGATCTTATAGATATAGTACTAAATATAGATAAATAAGAAAAGTAATATTTTATTAATAATAATAAATAACTAATTAGATATTAGAAAGAGTATAAGATATAATAAAGAAGTAACTTCCTAATAAATCTATTATCTATAAAGTAGAATAGTATTATATAATATTTAAAACCCTATAGATAAGTACTTTAGTAATAGATACTCGACTAACCTAATAGTAAATAAGATAGTACTTATTATATAAGAGTTAGAAATATTTATTAAGGATAATATTAGTTCTTCCTCTAATATAAAAGAGGAATAAATTTATTATATAAAGCCTTATAAGTTAGATAAATAACTCTACTCTAGATTATACTAGGAGAATATAGTATAGTATAATATTCGCGATTATAAATATAGCTATAACTAGTATAGTAAGAACTATAATATCTAAACTACTATTTATATAGAAATAGAATATATTACTAATAATCTATTTATAGAAGAATATTAAGAATTATTTATATATAAAAGAGGTAATAAATTAGGAAAGCTTCTAAGTAAAGAGGAGCCCTAATATAGAGATAAATATAATAATATAGATTATTATAATATATATAGTAGCTCTATAACTACTTAAGTAGAGAAAAATATTATATAAAGAATTAAGAAGAGAGTATAAAATAATCTAGATATTAGAGGAGTACTCTTTATATATAGGTATAGTATAGTCCCTCCTTAGAGGCTTAGTATTACTACCTAAGTTATATAATATAGGGTCTCTTTATAAAGCCTCTATTATAACTATATTAGAAAGGATATTCTAAGTTTATATTCTAGGGTTATTTTAATTAGGTTAAAAAAGGTCCTTACTATATTTAGAAACTAGAGATAAAGAAAGAAAGAGAATAACTAATAAAGAATTAGTAGTAATAAATATAGATTTTAAGCCTATTTTAAAAGAAGAGTAAGAATTAGTAATTTCTTTTAGTAGAGTAGAGCTTTAGAATAAATAAGGAAAAAAACTAGCTTAGAAATAGAATAAAAATTATAGGAAATTAGTAAGAAGAATAGGAACTAGTATTAATTAGTAAAGATATTACTAATAAGTTATTATCCTAAAACTTATTCTATTTATAATAGAGTTAAAGTAAATTTAGCCTAGAAATATTATTTAAGAGAATAGAGTAAGTCTATACCTTTCTTTCTATAAAAATCGCTTATATTCTCTTTTAAAGGTAGTATAATTACTCTAACCTAGGAATTCTCTAGACCTTAATATAATTAAAGCTACCTAGCTATATTTAAAGTAGGTTACTATAAAGAAAGAAGTTCTAAAAACTATAGCTAAGATAGATTAAGTATAGAAGTAAGTATAAGATAAACTAGAGTAATAGTAGATTTAAGCTTATATTAAGAGAATTTATAGGTATATCTAGAAGATTATTAAACTTAAGAGTAGGAATAAGTATAAGGAAAGGAAATCTAATAAAGTAAGGTACTTTAAAGTATATCTAGAGGAGAATTAGAAGGAAGTAGAATATAAGAATAATTTAAATCGAGATTTTAGTAGTATTTTATAGTATAAGCTACTATATATAGTCTAGGAAAAGACTTTTAAAAGGTACCTTTATATCTATCCTCCTATCTACTATACTTTTCTACTAGTTTATATATCTATCTTTACTAAGTTAACTAAGGCCTCTCTACTTAGATAGTAGAGATCTATTAATTTCTATTAAGTAGTTAAGTAGTTCTCTAGTAGTATTAACCCTATATAACTTATCTATAATATAATAAGCTCTTAAACTTATAATCTTAAATTCTTAGTAGAAATTAGGTATACCTAATTTCTATTATCTTATCTAATAACTAGATATAGTATTAGAGATTCTAATATTAATTACTAGATATAGATAATAATATATATATAGTAGAAAAATAAGCTTAGGAATAACTAAGAGATAAGTTATTATTCTTTTCTCTCTAAGAGAAAGCTAAACTATATACTAAATTAGTACTAAAGACTACTACTTTCTATACTATATTTATACTATCTTTATATCTAATTAATAGTCTTTAAAATACTTAGAGTATTTAGTAAAGAGTATATATATAGTATAATAAAATTTATTAGATATAGGAACTAGGTTAAAGTTAATTAGAAAGTATAAGTTTAAAAATATTTCTTACTTTATAGAAGATTACTAAGTTCTAAATACTATTCTAGAGTATATAAAGAATTTAGACTACCTACTAGATTAGTAAATAAGTAAAGGTTAGATTAGAGTTAAGTTACTTTATATAATAATCTAACCTAACCTAACCTAAGTTTATTAAGTTAGTACTAGTAATAGATTAGGTTAAGTTAGAGTTATATAGGCTCTAGGTTTAGGTATTATTAGTATAGACTAGGTTACCTTAGGTCTAACTAATAATTTTAATTTTTTTATACTATTTATCTTATATTTAGAGTATTTTAATATAGGTAATAATTATAGAATATTATACTTTAGTAGGTAACCTAATCTAACCTATACCTACGCTAGCGCTAGGTTTAATTAAACCTAAACCTAGAGTCTATATAACTTTAACCTAACCTAACCTATTTACTAGCCTTTTACCTACCTAGGTATCTTCTACTATTATAATAGCTATATCTTCTCTAATACTAGTAACCTTAACTATATTAGGCTAGTAAATAGGTTAGGGGTACCTATTAATAGGTTAGGTTAGGTTAGAGTTATATAGACTCTAGGTTTAGGTTAGGTTAGAGTTCCTACCCCTCTAGGTTAAGTTAGGTTAGAGTTATATAGGCCCTAGGTATAGGTTTAGTCGAACCTAGCGCTAGCATAGGTATAGGTTAGGTTAGGGTACCTATTAGGTTATATAATATTATATAATATTATAAGTATTAAGTATTTTATATATACTATAATTATTCGCTATAATAATATAATTATACTTATTAGTAAAAATAAAATAAAATATATTTAATACGAAATATATATTACTTAGACCTAAGGTAACCTAGTCTATACTAACCTAACCTAAATCTAGAGCCCGTGCGACCCTAACCTAACCTAACCTATTACTAGTACTAACCTAGTAAACTTAGGTTAGGTTGGGTTAGGTTATTACGTAATCCAACCCAACCCCAACCCAACCCTTACCTATTTACCAGCCTAAACTATATTACTCCTATCTCTTTTAATATTATCTTTAGTAGCTAAACCTAGAGGTATTACTATAGGAGGAGTAGGAAAATATATTAAGCTGAATAGGCCTCTACTTATAGTATTATAACTATTATTAGGATTATATTAGTTACTTTATTATATATAATATATAGAACTCGGCAACGAGTTTAAAAACTAAAGGCGCAAAACGATCGATAGAATGTGCAGCGCGCGGAGTCTAGGATGTTAGGCAGGGTATAGGCAGTTTTCATAGCTAAGATAATTTGAGGCGAATTAATCGACTCATATAACTCTTTCGGCATAAGGAGGATGTAGAAAGGCGTTTACAGAGTACTATCAAAGATTTGAAAACAAGTAAGGTTACCTACTGTGACCCGAGACACACAGTGTCGCGAGACACTTTTGCATCAAAAGCTCAAAATGTTCCCCCGTATTAAGAACCTCATCCTAAAACTTCTGCGATCGATCAAATAGCATATGTTTTCTATATCCCTACATCATGGCCATGAATCTCCCACTATTGCTCAAGATATCGATGATCTTGTAACAGCTTCTAGAACCTGGTCTGCCTCTTTACCCTCTCTTCCGAAGTCTGCAGAGCGTTAATTAATCGTTCGGTGGTCGGAGTAGAAGGTTTAAGCGGTAAAGATTGCATTCTAAACGTCTTGCGATGATCGGCCAGAGAAACACTTTCCGAGAGTTTCTCCGTGCTCTTCTAGAAGCAGTCAATTTAGTGGCATTTTACGATACATAGCAATGATTATCTAATCTACTCCACGCCACGGCCATACCCGATATAGCATACTCTCTAAAAATAACTGTGGCTCTTATTCCTGCTGCCGCCCTTGTTCAATGTGTCCTTTGACGCGCGGCAGTAGGTAGCCCTGCTACACCTGTCAATCCTCTGTACAACTAACAACAGCAACTCGATAGACATAGATAAGGCAAGTCTGGTCTTAGCAAAAGGGGTCCCTCCAGGTGTTCCCCTCTCCCATCGCTTTCTTGCAGATCATGGCAAGGTTCCTCGGTCGACTCTCCATCATCGTGCACGCGGCCGAAGGTCGATGCAAGTTAAGGCGCAGGACCAACAGTACCTCCTTAGAAAAAGATATTAATAAAGTAATTATGATATTTATTATTACAAGTTTACAGCAGAAAAGACGCTATACGAGCAGACGTGAATCGCGAAAGATGGTACTTCCTAACAAAATTTCTGGGGAAGTCTAGGAGAATTACCGCGGGAGCAGGTGCAAATTATGCGGATAATGGCTTTATCGGCAATCAAGAGTGAAACATGCTCGTCATAATTACGGTACAGAGATACGAGCATACCATAGCTATTGTTTTCTTTTGCAGTTGTGTAATGTCCTATGCAATTTACAGTACATTTCTTATGTAGATACGTCACCGCTTCCCCTGCTTCTCCTTGGTATTGACACTAAAGACATTCAGCTGTGCTCGGCTCCCCCTTTCTACAGGTCTTAAATCGGGATCTTTATTCTTCTCTTTAGCCTCTCGTCTCGCCTTGCGATCACGCCACCGCTCGCGCCAGGACATGGCTTTCAGACGCTCATCTTCTTCGCGCTGCTCGGCTGTCACTGGCGCACATACAGCGTTGATTCTGGCCGCGATCGCCTCGTCGTTCGCTGCCTTCGTCTGTGGTGCCTTGGTCTCCCAGAATGGCGGTGGCAGATTCTTGATGTAGTCGGCATAAGATTTTTTGGCCGCTTGTGGTTCCTGAGTTGTTTGTGGTTCTTGGGGTGCTGTTGGATCTTTTGGGGTTGCAAGGTTTACGTCATCGCGGAGGTCTGAGCGGGCGACTGAGCTCTCCTGTTTGAGGTTGGCAGTCGCATTGTGGGTATTCTCAGTGGGCATATTGGAGAAATTCATGGAGGTTGCGAGTGGAGAGATTATTGAACGAGTGCATTTGAGTACGCGGAGTTGTCCTGCGTGCCACTATTTTGGAAGGAAGCTTGGAGCGGGGCTCCATTGCGAAATCTCTCGGAGAGAACCTCATGCACATGTCAGCAGTTCTCTCGATGACTCTGGTGATCCTATCATAAGTAAGCTGACGCACAGCCACAAGCTGCTGACCACATCACTTCACCAAGGTTATTACATAAGTTTTGATACCAGTCTATCGTCCGTGCGGATCTTGATTGGCGTCGGGCATTGTAGTTTCAGCTCCTGGGACCGGTAAGACGTTCACGGCTGAGGGGGTCGCTGAGTTTGCAGAGAAACCGTTGCTTCGTGTAACCTGTGGTGATGTAGGAACAGATGCAGAAGTTGTTGATCAGCGACTGCGCGCCACATTCCAGCTTGGGAAGATGTGGGACTGCGGTACGTTATCTCGGAAGCACAGTTGCCAACAATCAATCGATCTACAGATTGATTACCGGATTAGGCATGTCACGGTCCTCATGGCGGTCTTTTTACGCTTAATTGAGTAATCAATCTGTAGATCGATTGATTGTTGGCAACTCTGCTCGGAAGTCTTCGAATACAGATTGGCGCTAACGAGCTCAGTCGTGCTCCTAGATGAGGCAGATGTGTTCCTTGAGGAGCGTGACATGAAAGATCTCAAGAGGAATGCTCTTGTATCGGTATTCCTTCGCGCGCTCGAGTACTACGATGGCATTCTAATACTGACCTCAAATCGTGTTGGCACCTGTACGTTACCTCAACAGTTGGTCGAGTGCAGCCGCTCCATGCATCACTAACCTCCGACCCCACAGTCGATGAAGCCTTCAAATCCCGCATTCAACTCGCCCTCCACTACGAAAATCTTGGGTTCATCCAACGCAAGAAAATCTGGCGCAATTTCATCTCGCGCATACAAACACTCGAACAATCTTCTTCTGCCGACATTGAAGATATCCTTGACCACAACAACAAGCTCAGCAAGGAAGTCATGAACGGGCGTGAGATCCGGAACGCCATTACAATCGCGAGGCAGTTAGCCCAGTTCAGAGAGGAACCCTTCCAGTATTCACATCTCAAACATGCTATCAGCGTAGGTAATCGATTTGGGAAATACCTGAAAGATCTGAGAATGAATTTTACGGATGATATGATTAAGCAGGACAGTGGAATTAGGTTTTCATATACAGCAGTACCGGCAGGGCTTGAATAACATATAAAAGCGTAATTCTTCTAATATAACTAAAATAGAGTAAACCTTTATTACGTATCCCACGGGCGATTGGCCGAGCGAGTGTCTGATTTTTGCCAAGCCCCCACTAAACTTCACCTACATTACAATGCCTCAACACAACAACGTAGAAACACAGTTAGATAAGGCTTAAATATAGCTAACTATTTAGGCTATCTAAAGAGACAAAAACATCTCTATACTACGTACTACGGCAACCTATAATGTGCCTAAATAAACTTTATAATAATAACGTAATAGTACTACTTTATAACGAGATAGCACGCCTAACTTAATAAAGCTCCTTAAGATAGAAGAGGATACAATTATCTGGTATATACTTAACCTTAATATATAAGGATTTCTACCTTACCTAGCTAAACGAAAGTGCAGCACCAGCTTTGCATTGACTCTAGCGAGATGGAGAAAGGTAAGAACAACGTTCATATCTAAGTAAATTCCGGGGGCTAGGATCGTTACATTCCATAACCTTATGAATAACAACGGACCCTAGACGAATATTGTTAGAGCTCAAATTACCGTAATCCGTGCCACCCGAAGCGGGGAAGGATCGGCGGGTGGCGCGGGTACTACCGGGCCTACGGTTATAATAGTGAAAGGATGGCAGCCAGGTTTGATCCAATCCCGGCGCTAACAGCGGCGACATTCCTCTTACCCCTCAGTCTTGCTGAGTACCGATAGCCTGGTACCTGCCCACATTTCGCTCATTAAGCGTCTACTTGCATGATAACTGCACTGTTGACCGGAGTGGGGTGGCTAGATCCACTCTGACGACTTCTGCCTAATGTAAAGCGAGTATTGATGTCCTGAATGAGGGATGATCGTTTGCTAGCTGAGTGATCGCGCATAACTACACCAATCAGCTTACGGACTCCAAGTTCCATTAGATTTGGGGGGCGCAAGGCTCATGTAGGCTTCTCACAGGCAGGACTCTAAGCGCTGCATTCTATCAATACTTGATTCCATGTAGACTGCTCCAACAACTATCGGAGGCTCTGAGAGCTCTATATCGGCAGGGACTGCCAATGCCCAGATCCAAGACGAAGTCTATGCTACTTTGAACCACCAAGAATCTCGTCCACCGCCTTTACAATGTCAGAAGTGGCTGTGAAATTGGGACAATGACCAGTTTCCACCTCGAAAGTGCGCACTTCTCGACCAGCCTTCCTCATGACCTCTACCATCGACTTCTGATAATCGAAAGGTACGGTCATGTCTTGAGTCGTGTGGATGTAGCTCACAGTCATATCTTTCCAGGCTGTCTTCGTGATGCGATCGTACATGCACTGGCCATTCCAACGTACCAGAGTGTTGACGTATGCGTCTACATCAGATTCAGGGAGCGTGGTGTTCCCAACCAACAAGGTCTTGGGGTCACGACTGACCACCGTTTTGTCGTCGGCGAAGTCGAAGGCGAGTGGAATGAGATCTCCTTGACCGAATTCTTCCACCTTATCAATCATAGACCATCCTGCTTCCTGGGCGAAGGCGGTCATGTAAATGAGCTGTGAGACGCCAGCAGATTTGTTGTGTAGTCCCAGATCGTACAGCGCGTTCGTGCCAATTTGTCCGCCATAGGAATGCATCAACGCAGCGACGGTGTGACCCTTGTCAACAAGGCCCTTGACGAACTCCCGCATGAATTCCGTGTCCGACTCGAGATTGGCAGTTGGCGGGCGAGCCCCGTTCATAGAAGGTAGTTGAGGTACGTGGACCTTATATCCAGCCTTCTCCAAGGCCTTGGTAAGTTGATAGTAGGACTCAGGGACGTGCCAAGCGCCAGAGACGATGACGATGGTGGGCTTGTGAGTAGCCATTGATTTAGCGGTTATGAGAGCGAAGAAGAGCGCGTGCAAAATTAAAGAACCAACACATAGTAGTTCTCGTAGCTGCAGTATACTCCGCTTAGCGTTATATGTCCCTCCGCGGTGGCATGTCAGCAGTATGCATCACAGTGCATAGCTGCCGCGTGTGTAACACTCATCTCTTCCGACACATTCTTTGGCACGGACAGTAGTTCGATTAGATCCATGATCTCGAGCAATGGTTCTCTGATGAGCTAATACATATCGAAGGTGCACAAGCCGCTTTGATATCTATGGTGATGTTTCATCTGCTTCATGAAGAAAGCGCGCTAATTGCACTAGCATCTCGTGATCTAACTTGATTTCGAGCTTGATCAGATATGTATGCAGGCGCTGTGAATATTGAGCATGCATGTAATCTGACTTCGGTGTCCGACAAGGGGGTCGCTTACATCTCGCCGAGTTATCTCACGAGCCAGCCGCTCCACATACTGCGCGCTTATTCGTACCCAAAGCAGCTATAGCGTCAGAACTAACATCGTAGGCCAACAGTAATTAATTATATAAGTGGAGTAGCGTAACGTTATGTGCGATTAGCCCTGCGGTGCGTGTGATTAGTCTAGGAGTTTACTCTAACTGCGATTAGTCTAGGATTTCTTAGCGCGCACCGAGGAGGTGCCGTTAGGCGCCTCTACAGGGTAAATCTCTTGTGCAGCGGCTGATTCATGAGATAATCGCCGAGGCCCATCGTCGAATCCACATCATGTGACTTCACCCCCCACGAGTACCGAAGGAGCCAGCTTACGTCACAACCAAGACTTCTGGTGACTATGTATCCCTTCGTCTGTTGCAATATGGCCTCGCGTGATATGCCAATAGGAAACTGTAGCCAATTCGTGCCTTGTTGGCTGAGAGACTACGCGAGGCCATATTGCAACAGACGAAGGGATAGAGTGATCTCGCCACGCACCAAGCATGAGAGTCTGTACTGGTGCGGTGTCTCGCTCTGAGTACTCCGATAGACTGACGTAGCTAATTCAATAAGTCGCTGAGAATACAGTGGGGCATTATGACCAGGACAGTTTTGCAGCAGCATTAGAAACCTTGCAACTCAACATGATCGTGCATCGACAATGCAGAAAGGATCAACGAGGTATTATCTCGGCTGAGAAACATTATGCTTTGGTGGTGATATTCTAGACTCAGCTAATGGCCAACCTGATAATGCCGTAGAACAATTGTGTCCGATTCTGTTCCGGACTCATGACGAGCCTCAACAGTTCTTCTGACACCAATATTTGTATGCCGCTCCAAATCGGAATGTCCCTTGTTCTTATCTTTTCCAGCTGAATCAAGCAAGCCACTTTTAGACTGCCCAGAGGGCAATCCACTTCCAGCTCGCTTCGTGCCCTTCTCTGCTCTGAATAAGCCAGGAATCATCGGTAGGCAGGCGCATATGATGGATGTGCCCATTTTCACCATTGTCCAAATGCCTGGAGTTGTGAGTGTATCTGCTGAAAGTAAGCTTTCAAGTTTATCTTCCAAACACGAAGGCTTTACGAACAGGTAAGATCAGCGATCTCGATAGTCAAGAGTGATGTGATCCGTATAATACTCATGATACATACGCTGTAATCTCAAATTAGATCCCATAGCTTCTGGTCGGGACGGAGATATCACTTACAGGCCACCTAATAGGAACACCAACGATACCAGGATCTTCTTTGTCCTTGAGAGCTGTAATTTGCAGACTCGAGCTTGGGGCAGAGCCAAGATGATAACATCGAAAAAAATGTTAATTATCGCCATGGCAAGCCAGAAAACCTTGTTATTAATGCTTTCACTTGGTATGGCGAGGTTCCACTGGCCCACAATGGGGTTGTTCAAGAAGATCAATCCACCTGCAGCAGCGAAGAAGTAACCGGTCAGTACAAAGGCTGTGGTGTTGACGGATCTGGCCAGCCATCGATCAACAAAGAATATACGGCGATAGAAGAGCAATACAGATGCTTTCGACATCGTGATACTGGCGTTGTAGATGACGTTATTTGCAAGAGCAATCTGTTGTTCTCGTTCAGTCATCTGTTGTGCGTGTGCTATCAGGAGGTGTAGCGATTTACCTTGAGATATTTCTCGAGCTGAGCAAGACTATATTCAAAGATGTGGTATCCAGCCCCTCTGACAGTGGCTACTAAAATTGTAGTCGTTAAGTACCCATACGCGAAGACCAAAGAGGCCAAAATGGCCCAATCGTCCCACCACAAGCTGATAGTCTTAAGGCGCGACACGAAGCGTGCTATTACAGATGCTGTCGCAAGAGCGGTCATGGCACTCGTGATGTCAATGAAGACGATGAGCGCCTAGAAATGGTGTTGGCCTCTACTGGATGTTGAGAAACTGACATGAGCAGCATGCTTCATGCGAGTCGGCAAAATGTAGTCCATTCGATCGTGAAGCGTTCGAATCTTGGCATATATTTATGTTCAAAGACGTGTAGAGGCTCCAATTTCAATCTCGAGGCCGTCTTCTGTAAGACTTGCTGCTCGAGTCAGTCAAAACTTGCTAGCCTTACCACGGTACTAGATACTGTCGTGAAGGACTGTATAAAGGCTTGCACCACCGAACATGTGCGCCTCGGGAAGAGAAGGTGGCTGTCACTATCATTTTATAGCAGTATACATGCATGTCATGTAATATATGGGGATCAACTCCAAGCCATGCACAACGATATCATGGAGATTACCCGAACTCAAGGGATATGTTAATAATCTGGGCCTGTCTGGACTCGTGATCTCGCACAACCCCACTACTATTTGAATCCTGCCTCCGCCAGCGCCCCAAAGAATTTAATGGAGTAAGCCGAATCCACATATTCCAAAAATTTGGTAACCTTCTTCCCATCATCCGTGAAATGCAGGATCAGCGCGTATTCGTTTCCATACGGTCCAATGTCAGTCTCCGCTGTACTCGTCGCATGCATAATACATGTATGCGCGTCCGCGTCATGCACCGCTGTGTGAACGGTAACCTAAGACCACGTTAGCCGCTTGCAAGTCTCCCAGGCAGATTCTGTGTGCGTTACAGTGAATTTCCTGAACCACGGCAGCATTTGATTTAGGCGTTCGCGGTATTCGCTGTTGCTCATACTCGGTCGCCCCATGGATGCAGGAAGAACTTGTTGCTGACAGTCTGGCGCTCGGAAAGCTAGTATCTTTTCGACGTCCCATGCGTTGTATGCATCGAGGACGGCTTGGGCTGTCTCTTTTTGGGTGGCGAGGGTGGACATTGTAGGGCCAAACGGTGATCAGAGAAGGGAGATGTCAACAGTGCTATAGTAGTGAATTACTGTGCTGTGGTACTTGGTATGTGCCATCGAGCTTACGCGGGGTACTTTGCATTTACATGTCCGATTGATCACAACAGGCTAGCGAGAAGCGAGGTGGACAGGTGGCCCGAGGAGTGATCAACTACCCTGCACAATGCCTCTGGGTCGGATGAAATACTCGGATTTAAACCAAACTTCATCAAGTACCTACACCAGCCAAAACACAGCGTATTTGATCACTATGCATACAGCTAAATAATTGAAATTACCTTAAATCGTCTAATTACTAGTTCTTCCCCTTGTATAATATGTAATTCTGTTATAGTGAGATATTAAGATGTCCTGATAGTCACAGGTGTGTTCGGCTTAAATCCGGGTATTTCGTCCGACCGAGAGAATGCTACCCTTGATCTGCTGGACTTTGGCCTCGCGTAACTAGCCAATAGGAAAAGTGTAGCCAATTCGCGCCGAATATGCCCTATTGGCTCAGCAGCCCTGCTCTTGGTAAACTTGAAAAGTGGGAAAATCATGGTCCTAATGTTCATGCTTGATGTATATAATAGATAATATACTCGTAAATATTTTATCTGAGAGTCTTGTATTACTCCAGCTATCCTTATTGATACCTTGAAAGAAGGTTGTAGGCACCTTGTTGTCGCCTGGCTGCTATATCTCAAGTGGCTAATGTCCCACTTTTCCGGTTGACTGAGAGCCCTGTTCACAACAAGGGGGTCACGGGTAGTTATCGTTTAGTCACTCAGCCAATAGGGCATATTCGGCGAGAATTGGCTACACTTTTCCTATTGGCTAGTTACACGAAGCCAAAGTCCAGCAGATTGAGGGATAATAGCTGCGATAGTATATACCACGATATTGAACACTTTTCATCTTTGATCCAGGGCACCTACCTGTCAGACGCTGTCCAACTCTCTACTTGTTTGGGCTTAGCCTCCGAGAGCTTCCCCACTTGAGCTTCCAGCTCGCTTCGGCGGTTACATTCCGCACTAAGCTTACTGGCTGTGTGCCCATATTTCCCATTCAAGCACTTGTGATAACTGCAAATAAAGATTTGGCTGTAGGTGTCCGGGAAGTGATTTTTGATCTGTGCGTTCGACATATTGTGAGAACATGATGCCGAGTCATAGTTCCAAGCAGCGAACACCGGTACATAGCAACGGAGCCCGAGAAAACATGCTCCACACTCCCGTTTCTAGTATCTTCGTAAGCGCCTTCTGGTTTTGTACTACTCGTTCTGTAGTTTTGAATTATACTCATCCAAGCGGCGCTTTTATCACGTGTTGTAAAGCATATATATTTCGGTTCTATCCAACTTTGGCCATCAAGCACCTAATATTCCTGCCATTTTTCCACAACAGTACTTCATCTTATTCCTTCAACAGCGTTGTGTCTTACATTTTCCTGCCATCATAGCTCAGACGTTTACCACAACAATTTCCAAGCCCAACGAAAACAAAATAGCTTGAAATCCAGAGAGCCAAGTCTTTCACCCTTCTCTCTTAGGTTAGCCCGCTAACCTCAATCTCAACTCGCAGCAGATTGATCTCTCTTTTGGGGTTCCCACAGTTCCAGATATGCAAGAACAGGATTATGAAAAGAACAAAACTATGGAGCAGACGGCAATTGGAATTCAGCAATCTGCACTGCTGATGAAATTGCCAATGCTAATTATTACGTGTCGGTACCCGAATACACGAACAAGGTTCACAATATTGAGACGTATGTTCGATGCCTCTTTGGTCTGCTTCCAGAAGCTGATCACATACAGACAACTGGCCCATAATTCTCAGATTACTGAGAGCTGGCGACAGGGGGTAGACACTCTAGAAAGGGGATCATTGTCCGACTGCGTGCAGGAAATACAGAATATCAGGCGGCATGTTGCATACCTTGCAGACCATGGTCATCACTAAGATCTTACAGCGAGGTTGAGTACAACACTCAAGTTATTGAACTCTTGCGCCAGGCGATAGATATCCAAGAGAAATGCATGCCTTGTCTCTTCATGAAACGATTGCTAATTCTAGCTAACGCAGAATTACTACATAATCGTAACGTAATCTAATAGAGCAGGGTTGTGGCTGTGCAGATTCTTAGCAAGCGGGCTGACTTACGTCTCGCAGCCTTGCTGTCAGACAGGAAAGCGCAACCCGCGAGGCACGGGCTGCCCATAGAAGCCTTGAGGAACGAAGTTGGAAAATGGCAACGTATAGTAGCTTGCAAAACCGGCTTCAACTTGTCGTTACGCAGGGGGCATAAAAGGGGGGCTACTGTTTGTGTGAGGTGTAAAGGAATAACCTGGTTTGAAGCGCCGGCAGCGCCATTTGCTGCTCAGAGTATGCGGCAATACCGTACATCATTGGCTATCTTGTTAAACGCAGCTGAACGAACTGCTTCTTTCCAGAAGACTGCCTCTCTAGATGAGAATCCACAAGCTCACAGTGCTCCTTAGCTCTATCACTGCGGAGACCACCATTCCTCCAGCCATGCAAGCGACTGTAGAAAGGCCTGCTCCTTAGCCCACTTCTGCCTCCTATTCTCCAAATTTGCCCTCACTGCAAAGGAGTGCTCGACGCCGGAATATAGGTTGACTTGATACGGCACTCCAATCTCCTTTAGGATATCCTCACTCTCCCTACGTTTCTCGGTCGTGAAGATTTCGTCCGTTTCTATTGGACCTTAACCGCCCTTCAAATCAAACAAGCGAAGCGGCAATAGGGGCACCGAAAGGAATAATAGGGCGCAACTTACCCGCAGCAGCAATACTCAACGGCCTTTTGATAGCCCTCAGCTCCTCCGCACTCACAAAACTTGGATGTGCCTCGTAAGCCGCAGCTATCCCCGAGCCCTCCCTCCCCAGCAACCGCGTAACGTACTTCGCCCCAAAGCAAAATCCGACAGCGCAGACCGTCTCAAATTTGCGGTCTCCGCTACCAGAGTTCTTAATCTCAGTAAGCACACCATCAATTACAGGCTCCACTCTGCCCGGCGGATGCAGTCCCAACCACTCATAGACACTAATATCGTCTCTCCCGGGCCCATGCGCATCACCGTGGAAGAGGTCTGGCATGAAGACGGGTACCCTCCGTCTATAGCATACGCGTCGGCGAGGAGCTGGTTATTTACGAAGGCGTGCCCGCAGGCATCAGAGAGGAAGAGGAGGGCACGGACGGAAGGCCCTTTGGGTTTAGATTTGTACGTTGAAACTGGGTTACTAGATCAGTTTGGGAGCAGATAGCAATTTGAAGAATCAAAAACACCTCCTCCAAAAGTAGTCACCTCGCCTATTGGGGTGCCTGAATGGATGTGCCCAGTCACACAGCAGTCCCCAGGCGGGTGGGCTGTCATTGTACCTGTATATTAGCTTTTTCGGACGGGCGGTCGGAAAGTTGAAAGTGAATCAGAATAAAAAAAACCCTAGGATTGACTAGAAGAGATGGAGAGGATGTGACTAGGAAAAGAAAAATTCTCAGTAGTGACGCCGCTGAATAGAAACCGATGGAATTAGTCGGATCCCAGATTACGTGTAACTGCCTAGTAGGCAGCTACTGGTATTTAGGCAACCAGGTCTAACGCCCAGGTATCCTTCATCTGCTGGAGTTTACCCTCGCGTAACTAGCCAGTAAGGAAGTCTGCATCATTCATACCGATTAAATCCTATTGGATCTGTAACTCTATCACAACAGGGGAGCTGTAACCCAGGCACTTAGCCAATAGGGTTTGATCGGCCAACACCACGTACACTTTCTTATTAGCCAATTACGCGAGGGCAAACTAGGCAGCTGGTTTGAGCTTGTTCAACGTACAAAGGAGAAGTATAGGATACTTGATAAAGATATCTATAACTTTGACGAAGTTGGCTTTATAATAGGCAAGATCTAGACCTAGCTTATCGTAACTAGGTTATACTTTCGTACATCGGTGAGAGTTATTTTTTCTCATGTTGTGTGATACAAACCACCGACAACCCAGTTCTCAAAGCTGGAGGTTCACTCCAATAAGCTTTCTTCACTACAAGGTGGCAGAAAGCAAGTTCTTGGATCCATCCGCTCCTACAGCATTCCTTGTCTCCAAAACACACGCTCACTTCCGACACAACTTGCTATTCTGCGACGGCAAATGCCCCATGATCGTGTCCTCCAGCTGCCAGTCTTCCGATCCAACAGCATTGGTAGCATAAAATACCCCCTGGGGATCCCACCGGCGCTTCGTCTGCAGCAGCCTCTGATATGTGTTCCCGTGGAAACTCTCTTGCCAGTCCGGCTCAATGTAATCCGACTCGGACATGTACGTGCCTGATCCAGGGGTCAGAGCCCTCCATCGGGGGTTCCACTCGTATGTCAGGTTGCGCGACAGCTGCGTGGCATAGGGGGCTGGGTCAGTCACGTTCCAGGTAATAAACATAATGGCAAACATGAGCACGCGGCGCCAGGCCGGGTTGACAGCGTTGTCGATGGCCTCGGCGCCAGGCGGGTTGCGCATGTTGAAGAGGATCATGTTGGCGCCCTCGTCGAACACGCCCCGGATTGAGTTGAAGATGTCGCTGCGTCTTGCTGCGTCTGCAATTGCGTCGCGCGGGATGAGTCGGCTGGCTTGACGCATGGCCCAAGTCCAAACCTCCTGCGGAAAGCCGTCGAACCAGGCGTCCGAGTAGTTGTCGTACTCGCGGATGACGGGCTGAAACGGCACGCCGAGGGCGGCCCAGGCATCAAAGAGGGGAGACAATGCCTTGCGGAACTCGGCCTCGGTTGTGTTGGGTGCCACCATGGACGTCATGTCGTGTGTGATCTCACCCCTGAGGTGCCGGATACGGTAGTACGAGTAGTAGCCCAGGTCGGCATACTTTTCGAACCCGTCGACATAGGCCTTTTGCATGGCCCAAAATTTGTCCTTGGTAAAATTGCCGCCCGTTGTGACATTGTATCGCATCGTCGTGACGGTTAGCCCTGGAAAGGCCTTGACAGTCATGGACGTCACGACACCAAAAGTGCCAGCACCGCCCCCACGGAGGGCCCAGAATAAGTCAGGGTTGGATTTGGCCGACACTGTGACAAAGCGCCCATCGGCGGTTACTACCTGGATGGAGAGGACATGGTCGGCCGCCATGCCATAGAGCGATGTTAGCGGTGAATGACCGCCCCCTTGGATGTAGCCGCCCACGAAGCCGACCGTCTACGAGTGTCAGCACAGCACAACACCCCTGGGCAACTGGAACATACAATCCCCTCGCCTCCTACAAGCGTGACGCCGTTTTCCTTGGCCAGCCTATTGGCGTCGAGAACCTGGATACCCGCACCAAGCTTAAAGGCCGGCCCTGTATAATCATCGCCTCTGAACTCTTTGTAAAACGCAGCGTCCTTGAGATGGTGAGTCCAGATGTTGAGGGCCCCTCTGCCCGTAGACTTGGCGCCAAAGTCATGGCCTGTATTCTTGATGACCAGGCGCAGGTTCAGCTCCCGTGCTATGTTGACAGCCAATTGGATCTGTCCGACGTTGGTCACATTGATGCTGTACTCAGGAAACCCGCCCACTGTGCAAGACACTGTGTTGCCAAGAAAGGAGGCCGTGTAGTTGGGTGGCATGCACGTCATGCCCTGGAAGAGGACTGAGCGGATCGAAACAGGGCTCGCAATTCTGCTCACATAGTTAAGTCATGCCTTTCCTACCTCTACTGAGGTGCCATACCTGAGAGTGGAATTGTTCCAGCTGGCCGTCAAAGACTGGCACCCCGATGCCGAGTAATTCTCCCAGTCTGGATAGCAAGTCGATGCTTCCGGCACCGTCCTGATGAGTGCCCCGCCGAGGAGGCCATTGAACAGACGCCATACCGCATCGGACGGCCACTCCGGATCGCCTGGATATGTCTTGCACTTCGGCGTAGAAGCGTCCGACTGCCGTTCTCTCTGGGGCTGGGGGAGCTTCTGGAACGAAATAGTAGACACACCGGGCAGCTGATACACAGAGAACTTGGCCAACACATTGTCTGTCAGCTGGAGCTTCTCAAAGTGAAAAAGCCTGCCGCTGTCTACCACTTCCTCCACCGCAGCTGGCACGTCTGAGCATGTCAGCCACCGAATACACTTGGGATCAACCACAGCGAATGGAATACCTGAGAGGGCAGTTCCTGAGACAAAACCCCAAGTGATAGTAGCCATTAATGGAGCCAGGATCCAGAAAAGTAGGGCTGCATAGCCGAGGGCCTGAGCCATCATTACGAGGGGGAAAGGGTTGCGCGCTCTAGTGAATATGTGTACCGCTAACCTGGGACAGTCGTACAACGTCACGGAACATTGCCGAACATTGGAAGCGATTAATAAGTACCCCAGCCCTTACTTTATACCCAAAAGCCCCTCTCCGAAGCCCAATGTCGGCCGTCATACCACAGCATACAAGGGTTACATTCGGCCAACAGTCTACCCATTGGCCGGGCCCATTCGCGGGGTACGCGCATTGGATGCTACGCCACAAAGTACGGCTAATCAACTTTTCGGTGGGTTGGGAATCCCGGGGTAGAATACCGTATCCTAGGTACCGGTATTTTGGCTGTCACTGGGGCCACTGTTGTGTTGTCTGGCGTTACACAACCGCTCCCTCTGCAGGGTCTAGTGACTGGGATACCGAAGAATAGGCTAAAACACTTACCGCGATTATTGCGAGAATACTCTGCTGGGTCCAATCGAGGCTCATGTCTGTGTTGATGGAGGCGATATCGAAACGATGCCAAGCTGTGCTTGGAGGGAGCCAGTCGTCTCCTAGAATTCGGCATTCTGGTTCTTGAGGTGTTGATGTTCCTCTTTGATTGCTGCAATGTCGGTTCTCATGCTTTCGATGATGCTGCTCTGCTGCTCTATTGTTTCTTTCAGGCTTGCGGTGCTGTCAATAGTTCGTTCTGCGTCGGCTGTGGTGTGGCTGTCCGTGTCCTTAACGATTGTTCGAGTATAGGTAATGGGTACGGTGACGATTGCTGCTGCTCCAGCTGTTGCCATTCATCCCAGCGGGTTAGAACGTCCTTCATCTCATTCTTACTCCCACATCTCACTAGAAGCTTTGAGTGCCGTTCACTCGCCGCTCTAGCGAACTACAAACTCGCCGTCCGCAAGACGAAAAGGCATACATGGGCACTTTCGTTCGTTCATTCGATCGTTCGTTTCGTTTAAACCGTTTATGCACGTTTAACCGTTTAACCGTTTAAGGACATTCTAAAACCGTTTAAACGGTTAAACGATTTTCCAGCCGAGGCAATTGAAAAATCTTTCAAGTCTATCAATATTAGTCTCAAACTATCATACTAAATTCAAACCCCCGTCTTTTAACTACCAATATATCATCTACATTATCTATTATTAATACTACAGAAACCTGCCTAGATGTCGCTGGATTACCGCCAAACTTCCTCTTAATTATAGAGATCACGAAGGAGCATTCAAATACACGTGGACGCAAGTCTAGAGGTAAAACCTTCTATACTTGCACTATATGTTAAGATAAACAATACGACCATAAGGTAAATGCTGCTAATCACGTTAGAAATAACCATCCCGTCGCATCTAGATCCACTAGGTCTGTATCAGGTACCTAGTACTTAATCTCCGCGCATTTTCGCCTTGTAGCAAGCGAGGATGCGATTCGAAACGTCTTTAACCCGCAAGTATATTAGGAAGCATTGATCAGTATACTCACGCGCTAGTGAGTGCCCTTTTCAGCTATTGAATGGAATGAGTTTAAACAACTAGCTCTCGCGTGTAACCCATACATCAAAGACTCCCTTATTACCTTACGGCGTACAATAGTCCGATATATTACAGTAAACTATAATTTTTACAGCAGCGAGATCAAGGATAGTCTCACCGCTACGTCAAGTCCGATTCATATCTCAACGGACCTCTGGACATTACTACATAGACATTCTCTACTTGCTGTGTGTGTATAGTAGGTAGATCAAGACTATAAGCTTCGTAAGGCACTACTATCTCTACCAGAATGTCCAGAGAGTTATTCTAGAGAAGCTTAAGCGCAGGCAGTTATTAATACTCTAGAGGAATATAGGATATAGTCAAAACTTAGTTGGTATATAGGTAACAACGCGACATTAAACGACATATGTCTTGAGTCTATACAACGCAAGCTAATAAGTAGATATAAAGTTAGTTAACTACATAGTTTAAGCTATAGGCTAACATTAAGTAGATTAAATTTAACGCAAAAGGACGTTATATACGCTGTATCGCGCATATTATTAATCTCTCCCTTTAAGCTTTCCTTCTCGCATCTTCTAAAGAGGCCCTCGTCGCAGCACTTGAGGCAGCATCTAGTATCACTGGAGAGGAGCTTCTCTCTTAGTTTTCTAAGGTCCTAGCCTCGCATTAAAAGAAGGCTGCCGCCGAACGAAATATAGTAAAGAGAAAGAACGGAGAGCCGGCCAGAAAGCACAGGCGCAAGAGCAGTACGGCTAGCAATGCGTCTGTAATATCGACTGAAGACTTTAGCGGCGTTAAAAATATCCCTGCATTACGCAAGCTTCATAGCTTAGCTATATAGCTAAGGTCATCAACCCTTCACTAGAGTGCGTAGGATAAGGCAGTAGGACTACGTTTAGGGATAGATAATCGCACCCACTAGTCGTCCTGGTATTAGGTTATTAATCGTGCAATTAGAAGGAAGGATAAAATCCAGTCCTTCATATCTAATCACGAAGATGCTATCAGAGACAACCAGCTATTAGCTAGAGATTGGGAGTTACTAGGTAGAGCACACACGTTTCTTCAACTATTTGCTTCAGTAACATTGTACGTAGAAGGAGATAACTCGTCTATCTTACAATCGTTGATGCTGATGGATATGTTATTACTCTATTATGAAGAACAATAGGTACCCTTCAATTTATCCACATTAAGTTGATTACTACTAATATTTTATTAGAAGATATATTAATTAGATGAACACTACGACGAACAGATGGTTCGAGCCATCGATATAGGATGGTTTATCCTCTCTAAATACTACTGCTTAACTGACGAGGTTCCTATATACGCCGCCGCCCTCCTCCTTGATCCCTATAAACGCATCGCGTATATTAAGCAGAACTGGCTAGAGGAATAGTATGAAGATACTATTGCCTTAGCCACAGCATTCTAGTAGAAGGAATTTAATTACGAGGCTCCTAGTAACCATCCCTCTACTCCTACGTCGATACTACTACCACTAGTAAAGAAGCTAAATCAACTCGCGATACTATCGAAGAAGCTGGAGGTTAGGACTATTAATGCGAGTATTAGTAATTATTTCGCTAGCTTCATTAACGTTAATATAACAGATATCCCTCTAGATTGTACACCTCTAGAGTAGTGGTGTTAACTACAGCAGAGAAGGTAGTATCTAAAACTTAGCCGTATAGCTATTAGTATCCTTTCTATCCTAGCAGAGTCATCAGAGCTAGAGAGGACGTTTTCTGGGGTAAGAAGGACATATTCATAGGATAGATTACGAATCACATATAAAACTATCGAGATGATTGAATGCACGGGCAATTGGCTGCGTTAAGGACTTATACGGCCTCTCCATGAGAATGGGATGGGTCTAATCGGAATCCCACGGCCGGAGGGTGACTCTCAGGATGCTGACGATGATAGCGGGCATTATTTCGACTGGTATTAGAGCAAGTAGGCGCTGTGGATATTTCTCACCACCACAAATCGTTCATTCGTTCGTTTAAATCGTTTATTCGTTCGTTTAGCCGTTTGCAATATTTTTAAACCGTTCAACCGTTAGAGAAATTTTCGACCGTTTAAACGGTTTGCCCATGTATGCGAAAAGGAACGTAGCTACTGTCATGACGCGCACTAGGGCCACCATAACTGACACGCCGTATATGGTGCTAAACAGGAACGTAAAGTAAACCGTCATGAGCGTTTGCGCCAAACCCGGCAGCAGATCCACAAAAGGGTGTATGGACTGTACCCAGTATCGCCTGCGGTAGATGATAATTCCAGCGTGGCCATCGATGTGGTGAGTCCAACGCAGAAAACAATACCATGTGATGCCGATGATTGGGATGGGCAAGAGGAATCCCAGGTGCCACACTGTGTGTGCGCTGCCATGGCAGCCCCAGAGATTCCGTACGCCAGATTTGAAAGTGGTGCGGTTGAGCAGCGCAATCATTAGTACGAGGAGAAGCTGGAGCAACGCAAAAACGCCACTGAACATGCGCTTGTTACAGCGTGTTCGGAGAGAGCCATTGCGGTCGTGCTTGTTCCGCGAGAAACCATCCCTCAGAAAGTCAGCTGCCTTGACCGCCGTGCCATTTGACCCCTGGATCACAGGCAGGCCGAACGTAAGACCTGCCGTTATGATGGCTAAGCTGTCATAGTTCCTGAGGACAAGCTCGTGAATGCTGGCGGTTGGGAGCCTCTGGGCGGAGATCAGGACGGGGATAAGCGCAATGATGGTTGTGGCCGTCGCGAAGGCCAGTTTGTCGATTTCTCTTGATCTGTGTAGAAGATCTTCATTTTCTTGATCGCAAAAAGTAGGGAACCCAAAGCCATTTTTGAGGTATTCCATCACCGGTATAACTTTGGGATGCGGGAATTAGTACGGCCAAGGCAGAGAATGAACACAATTCGAAGAGCACAGTACAGGAGAGTCGTTAAAGCGGAATTGCCCAATAAAATATCTGTAAAGGAAAAGTCTGAGCCTGGTCAATAACGTTTACCGCAGTTTTGTTCAGGTCTTCATATCGTAATAGAAAGAGCCCTAGGACCTCGTAGTGTTCTGCGTGTTCTTCAGCCGCACCTAATTAGTCTCGTGCGGCTAATTGCACAGCCCACAATATGGCGCGATTAGGCTTCAACAGAAGGCGAATTTGCAAACGACTAGACTAAGTACGCTTACACAGTATATTTTGACAAGTGGACGATCACCTTGGTGACGCTAGCGGGGAGGGCGGCCGACCCGCACCTGCCATGACCTTGTGAGGTGGCGAATCTACAGGAGGTGAGCTGGTTGACGATTGCCAGAGAGACAGCCAAGTTTGACCGCAAAGCTGCGGAGCTTTAGTCGGCCTTACTAGACTTTGCGTAGCTATAGGTTTAATAGCTAGAATTTTTTTGTTTCTACAAAGCTATCCTACTTACCTCTTAGGTAAAATGTAATAATCGTAATTCGGGCCGAAAACTTTAAAAGGCGCACCCCAATCTAATTACTATATAGCTATTACTACTATCTCTACTTTTAGGCTCCTATAATACATTACACGTTAGCGTATCTACTTCCATATTCTATAATACATTACACGTTAGCGTATCTACTTCCATATTCTATATATTTTACTTCAAGTAGTATAATTAGCTATCTTTCTCTCGAGATGTAGACACCTAGATATAGGAAAGTCACGAAAGTGGTATCCCATTTACGGGCTAGAAGCAACAAGATGATGACCACTGGGAAATTGAGCTTGTTTTCAACGCCCTATGGTCATATGCGAAAGCATAAGCGATGTACAGCGAAAAATTGAGAGCAGCAAAGCATTTTGGGTAGTGCTGTTGTCATGGTGAGGAACCAGAAAGTGTCCTGGGAGAACCTTGTATCAACCGCAGCTTTCCTTGGCGAATTCATACGACTTAGAGGAAACAGTGGGAGCATATTCTCATTTGATCTCTTCAACCTCCTCGAATTTTGTTACGTGAAGTTATACGGGGAGATCATGGAAGTTTTCCATGCGCATAAAGCATGCGAGTGCACAGTAGAGCACGATAAAGTGGTCGCTATACTGGGCCTCTATCATCGCAACGAGAACTTACTATTAAACCCGACTACTTAAAAACGGCAAAGATAATTTTCCAGGATTTCATCATATAGTACTATCGTCACTATCAGAGACTTAATATCCTAACACTCTGTGAGGCTGCAGAGACGCCTTCGTGGGTTCCTGATTTTCACAAACTACGTCTCAACACTGGCTTACACACAAGAGTGGCTCAGTGCTGCTAGGTGAGCGGCGACACTGTTGCTTCCTCGTGATACGCAATAACAATACGATTGAAACATATGGAGTGAGATGTGCAATACTAGGCAAATGTGTCACACCAACAACCATCAACAGAAACAGCGATGCCAGGAGCTTGAAGAGCGCCATCATTCGAATAATGAAAAGCCACATGGGTCCCGACGTCTCCTCATGGATTAACTCTCACTTAGAAGTCCTAACGGGGTGCTTATGGTTCGAACGCACTGGTAGAAAGAATTATGCTAGCCTTCTTTTTGCACTTTCGGAACTTAAGCGTTGGGCACACGAAGAATCGGGCAATGTATCAACATGTCAGTCAAACCAACTTGAAAGTCTGTCTCTCCTGATTCACATTGTTAGGGTATTGTTCCACAGTGATTCCTGTCTGTGGACGCAAGATGGGTACGTTGGTCTCGGATACCAGGCGTGCCAAGGAGATCTTCTGTACGCGATTCTCGGGTGTAGGCGCTTGATAGCTCTCCGAAAGGGCTCTGGGAAGACGAGATATCGAATTGTAGGCAAATTCGACCACCCGGGCTACAACGACGGCCAGGCCTTCCTCGGTAACGTCACCGCTCCCTGGTCAGTGAATTATAGGCATTTGTTACTAGCTTCGAACCGCCCGAGATTTATACATGAGAATGGATAGTCCCAGCGGCAAGATCCTCGCCTCTGCGATATAACCTTATCTCATAGTTAGGAGGAAGGCAAAAATCAAGACGGCATTCTATATTAGTATAGAACTCGTGCGGAGGACGAGCCGTTTTACACAGACCCGCGACTAACGTATAAGGAATTGAGACATCGAGGTATCGATGTAGAGAGATTAATTATAGAATAAGCAATTGAATTGATATAGTATTATAGTACCGTAGGATATATAAGTGAGGAGAGTAAGTTGTTTTAGGTTCTATACTATATTTTATATCAGTTATAGTAGTACGTAGTCCTTATTTCCTACAATTAACTATAGGAATAGCTCATCCTATTCTACGACGTATATTTCGAACAGACTAACTTGAACTCTTTCTTTATCAACTTCCAAAATTCAACGCCCCTCGCTAGGTCGGTAGTTGCCACCAGACTGCGCCAAGAAATAGTTAAATTTACTACTAGGACGCGCTCTAGACCTAATATAGTACTATCAATCTCCCCCTTCTATAAAGTTGTATTTATTCCTTTCTGATAGAGATATTAGAATGCTACCTCTTAACTAAGGCTAATACGTTTCTTTTGAGGAGAATTTCAGGTAGGCTTGTGGTGCCAACAATTAGGTCTCTCTATTGTGAGACATTGAACTGTATAATACTAGTTAGCGCAATGTCGGATGCGAGTATCCTGCATCTATTTCTCAACCACGCTTTAAATTAAATTAATACCCTCCCATCTCTCCTCCTTGCCGGTCATCTCTCCATCTATGGCTCCAAATACAAACGCCTGACCTATGAACTGCCACTCATTGCTTTCTCTTACGGCGCCCGCATTCCCCCTTTTATCCCGCTTCCCTACCCAGTAGTCTTCTGCTTCCTCCTCCTTTCCCTCCGCATCCTCTTTTCCTTTCCCTTGCCCATTTCCGTCTTCCATCTTCCTCACGACCACCGGCGACCCAAACCCCCTAACCAGCACGACGCGATCATCCTCCCTTATTCCTGCAGGCCCAATCCCCAAGAACCGACTCTGCGTAGTAAAGAGCCGCCTCCTGCCCAGAGTCCGTTGCAAGACATGCAGCAAATCGGAATTGCCAGGAAGGAGCTTCACGCCGCTGCCGCTCGCTTCATCCTGCCTATCCCAGTCCATTTGTTTCTCAAATCCCAGCAACTGGTCTAAGGTCGGGGTAAATAGCTTACTATTCCTCTTACTCTCAACCTGACTTTGGCTCTTCTCATTCTCTCCTTCCCACTCTCTTTCCTCTTCTGTCAGTTCCTCCTCCACCTCCGTCAGTGCCAGAACATGTAACCCCATCAACCCAAACACCAATGCCTCCCATCTTTCCCCACTTAAATTCTGCCCCACCTCCCCAAACTCTCTCATTAAATCCTCCTTTCCCAAACCCTTCAGCGCTGGATTCTGCCATGTCGTCTTCACATGCTCAACCGCAATCTCCAAACTCGGCGCCGGGCACTCCGGCAACCTCAACACCTTTTCTTCCTCCATCTCCAATCCCGCAAACCTCTGCGCCTCCTCCCGTGCAGCAATACATACCATTGTAGAAATCAGATCCCGGAACGCAGATCCGTATGCTGCGGGGGCAGGATGCGTCCCTGTGAGCGTTGTGTCGGCTGTCAACGTCCGCCACAGGACTTCGGTGCGGGAAAGTCCCGTGCTATGGTACGGAGTCGGGAGGAGAAGCGCCAGGCTAACCCAGGCGCGTGAGAAGAAAACCGTCGTGTCGCCAGGCCCGGAGGTCGTGGGGCCAGTCTGCAGGATGATGTCAAGGGGCCGAACTAGGACAGGAAGGCGGCGCCAGGGTATCAGGTCATCGTCAAAAGGAAGATATCCAGGCGCATTATTTCTGCCAGTGGCGTAGCATCGACTAGGTAAGGCGTTGGTGAATGGGACGCTGAAATCCGGACTCCAGGACGGCAAACCCGCCGTTTTCTTCAGCGAAATATCGACCACATTTGCGAGCACGGCTAAGTCTCCTGTCTCCACGATCATAGCCTTCGTAGCTTCAGCAAAAACTTGGGCTGTCGATTTGGAGTAGTCTGCGATCCAAGATTTCCTGGGCGCAGCAGTGTCACCCCCGATGCTGTCTCGCATTTGCATATCCTTTTCTTCTTCGTTTCCCCCTTCCTGTTCTACCTTTTTCCCGAGTAAGTTAAGCAACCCATAAAATCCAAAAATCTTGTCCCTGGCATCGGTCGCGTGAAACGTCCAGCAGTCTCCGACTAACGTCCCCAAATTGCACACCTTCGGGTTCGCCGCCTGTTCTCCATTCAACCACCTATCAGTCCATTGCACCAGCTGACTCGCACGATACTCGATCTGGAGCGCTGCTTCACTGGTATCAATATACTTAGCACTAGTCGGGCGACCAATCGCCAACTGCCTGATATACAGCTGCTGCGCAACGGCGCAGAGTTGACGCCAAGGTAGCTCAACGTCCCCGCAAAGACCAAGCATAGTCCGGCTCAGCAAGTTTTCCTGCACGACCCAGATGCGGCGGAAGTACTGGCGCTGAAACAGCGAGGCTAGGGCTGTCCATTCGGCGGGGGAAATATACGCAATCTTAGCTGCGACGTAGACTTCCTCGGGCTGTTCGATGTAGGGCAGAATGTCGCTCTTGATCAGATCGCCCTCCGCGTCCGCGAGCTTATTGATAGCTTGGAGCGCCGTAGCCGTATAATCATCCTCCGCACCTAGCCAAACGAGCGTCCAAAACGCGCTAGAGTAAATCTCGCCCATCATACTAACTTGACGGCCCCGCTCCTCTAGATCCGCCTGGTTGATACATAGCTGATCAATCCAGATCCAGAGATCCGGGCTATCCTCTTCCAGCCCATCCTCATCCCCCCTCCTATCTCCAAACCGCCCCCTCCTCTCCCCCAATCCCATTTTAGCCGCATCCTCAACCCACCCCGCAATCTCCCCCCACCCATTCCTCCTTGCAGCCTCTCCTGCAGTTTCTCCCTTCCTACCCATAACCCCTACATTTGCCCCGGCCGCTAAAAGTACCCTCACTATTTCCTCCTCTCCACTCGCCGCTGCATACATAAGCGGCGTCCACCCCGCTTCATCATCTAATAAATCCAAATCCACACCCGATTTCACCAGCGCCCGTACATCCAGCACTCTGCGCAGGAGCACCGCGAAATGCAACTGGCTCCGCATACGCTTCGTCCGTGCATTGCAGAACCGGCGCCACGAATCGGGCTTAATGGAGAGGAGTGCATCATGTAGGTTGCGATTGACGGAGAGGGTGTGGCCGTCGACGAGGATCGAGTCTTGGGTTGCGTACCGCGGAGCTTGCGAAGTGTAGTTGTCGGCGAAGAAGGGCCCGTCGGCGTGCGGGTTGCCCCAGGTGTAGGAGAGGGTGTGATAGAGGGGCCTATTGGTGCTGGTAGTGTGGGCAAGGTCGATGATTCGGAAGGAGGTGGAGAGGATGCCGGAGGCGGGGTCAAGTTGGGGGAAGCGTAGGATGCGGATGCTGGTTGGGGTTGGGAGGGGGATGTAAGTGTAAGGAGTCATTTGTTTATTCGTTCTTTCGTTTATCCGTTTATTTACAGTGAGGATGTTTTATGTCCGGGGTTCTCCTGGGATATCAGCAAGGGGATCAGATGCGGGGTATAGATCCTTGAAGCGGTGTAAAGAGAGATAACTTCGACGACCTCGATGCGCTTTTGTGAATAGACTGAAAAAAAACTCCAAGAATGCATATGTAAATACTCCCATCTCAGCTCGTATTTGTGTCCAATAACCAATCCGCTTGACGAGCGAATTAACTAAAATTGATTATGTAATCAACCATGCCCCGTTTAGGAAATGGTAGTAGTGTTGATATTATTCGAATAGAATACTTATAACTATACAATTGTTTCCTTTGTTATTCCCCCAACTATTGCAAAGGCTTGCTACCAATTAGCTCAATAGGTTTAAACGTTCGAACCCTTAATTAAGTCCGCAGCTTTCTCACCAATCGCATACACAGCCATCTGTGGGTGTCCACTAGGCAAAAGTGGCATGATACTTGCATCCGCGATCCTTAAATTGCTCACGCCTCGCACACGCAGCTGTGCATCTACCACCGCACTCTCATCATCTGTCTTGCCCATCTTGCACGATCCACCGGGGTGATAGCCTGAAACTATTAGCGGGGGTCGTTAGAGAGGTTATTCAGAACTTACAGGTATCTGCTCGCTGGCGAATTGCGTCCTCCCACTCTTCTTTCGTCGTATATTTGGCGTGACCATGGGCGGCGGGCCACGAATCGATGATAATATCTTTCGTTCCAGAGCCCTGAAGTACGATTTCGTTTGCGAGTTTACAGCCTTCGCTGAAAATGAGCATGTCGAGTGGGTCGTTGAGGTAGTTGTGTTGGACCTTTGGATTGACTTTAGGGTCGGTAGATGCCAAAGTTACTTCGCCGCGCGACTTTGCTGAGAAGAATGTTGTTGCGAGCGCAAAGGCGAAGCGTCCATCTGGTGGGAAATCCTTGAACATGTATTTTGGGCTATAACATTCTGTGTTCCAGAACTCGACGTGTGGCTGAGAAAAGGTAGTGCCTATAGGGTCGCGACCTGTAGAGCGTGAAGCTTGCTTCCAGAGTTCATTGTCTTTGAGCCGCTCATCCAGGCGCGCATAAGCGAAGACACCAAAAGGGAGCTGAGACAGGAAACCGGTCTGGGATGTCTTGTATTCTGCCATTGTTTTGTCTCGTCCGCCAGTGTGCCAGATTAGGTGGTCGTTGGTTAGACCTGGTTTCGAGACCTCGTAGAAGCTAAGCATTACCTTGAGTTTAGTTAGCAGGTGGATATTCCTTCATATTTATAGTATTAGGAGGTAGACAAACCATGTGATCCATGAGATTCTTACCAACTCCTTGGTGATCCAATACAGCTTTAATGCTGAACTGATCAAGTTCTGTCTTGGGGCCGATGCCAGAGCGAAGGAGAATCGCGGGACTCCCGTACGCCCCAGCGGTAAGTATGATCTCCTTCCGTGCTTTGAAAATACTAATTTCACCATTACTACCTTGCACCTCAATTCCAGAAGCTTGGAGCGTTTGGTTTTCATCCGTCTCCAGGATAACTTTGTCGACATATTTGTTTGTGATGATTTCAATGTTATGTATAGCCTCGCCGGTCTCTAGGTAGTCGACGGATGTGGTCCTAACACCTTTGTTGATGCTTCTAACAGCATGGCCACATCCGTGAGCACTCTCGCCGGTAGAGAACATGTCTGGTTGAAGAGGCAACCCCTTCGACTGGAAGGATTCCAGAACTAAGCTAGAAATAGGTGCAGGGTCGTGAGGTGCCGTAATAAGTGGACCTTCAGTTCCATGTGCTTGAATCTCTGCCTTGAACCAATTTTTGTTGTGGAAATTCTCGGCCTAAGTGGCGTCAATGCTGAGAATTTGCGTACGTTTTTATGCTGATAGTTACCCACCTTTTTCATATACTGAAACATATCAGAACCACTCCAGCCCTTCAAGCCCCAGTCATCATAATCCTGGGGCACTCCTCGAATACACAACGTCCCATTGCAGCCACTGCTGCCTCCCACGAATCTCATTCAATCATTAGTATCCATCGACGTTCAAGGAAAGTCGTGTGTACTCACTTTCCTCTTCCCAAGTGGAGCTTTCGTTCATTTAATTGAGAGCATGGTTCACTCTGAATGTTCCAGTCCGCCTCGGTACCAAGGATTTGAGAGACACTAAAATTATGTTACATCTCTTATGCAATACGGTTGGGTGGGGATGCTCGTTATACGTACCCAGCTGGAATAGCGGACGCCGGTACCTCATTTTTTGGCTTTCCAGCTTCAATCAACAACACCGATACGGTGTCATTTTCAGCCAAGCGACGCGCAAGAACACATCCAGCTGTACCGCCTCTACCTTTTGTCAGTATCTCAGCCTTTTTTGTTTCTCCTGCAAGGCCGAATACATACCCACAAATGATGTAATCATAGATGTTATTACGATCTTTCATCGTTAGGATCGCTCGATAAATGTATGTTTGTGTGAAACAACAGTAGCTTTTGGACACGAAAGTATTTGTACTGCAATAGAAATTTGATTGCTTGAAATTTATGCTTGTAAAGACTGGATATCTTCCAAGGCAGTTGATGCCACTTTGGGGAATGTGTGAGAAGCTTTTATGTCATGAGGTAAAGCGGTAGGCTTGACATGGTTGCTGCAGCTAAGCCACGCCGGATCGCTCCGTCGCGCACTGTATTATGCATAAAAAGGGCGCAGGTGTGCTGATCACCAAGGATGTTCGACCGTTGTCACCCTTGTTCCTTGTTGATGTGCAGAAGCGCACATAAATTAGCGTCGGGCAATAAGCCGTCTCCCTGTCGTCTGCCTTCGCCTGCGCCGTATCGTAGATTACGACGCCGCAGGCGTGATACCGAATGTGTTGGAGACGTGGTAATTGATTTGTTCATTCATCGATGGCGCTTAGTATATTGCTTTCTTTGGGGTGTTTTCGGGGTTCATAAACATTTGCATCAGTTGGGGTTACATTGGCAAAATGCAAAATGCCCAGAGGACAGGTAAGGATGATTCTGCAATAGAAAACGATAGTCTGACAGCATATTGGATGTTTCCATAGCTTGTCCAAGAAGGCATTTTTCCTTCCAGCCACTCTTAGACGTCAGTGCTATAGCCATCTTTATCACCCCAGAAACTGTCGATGTGTTGATATGACAGTCGTTCTGTCTCTTCACCCTTCTCGCTAAATCCCCTCATCCCTATTCACAGACGAGTCATTATGGCAGTTCTACCACAGCAAGGTGCACTTCCACCACCTCCAGGTGTCCCCCCAAATCTTGGACACGCTGAAAGCCCCTTGAAAGTAACTTGGTTGGTGTCTTTGGCGCTCATATTGGTCTTCCCGGCTATCACAGTTCCCTTGCGAATATATATCAAAGTTGCGATCGTGAAATCATTTAAGATAACGGACGGTAGACCACTCTTGTCTTAATCCTTTCAGAAACAAGCTAACTAATGTCGCAGCTGCCTGTTTGGTTGGCTATGTAAGTAGGAAATATTCTGCAATATCACAAGTTACTTATGATAAAGGCGAATTTCATCGCATTAATAGCTTTAGGCTTCGCTTTTGTCAACGTTGGTATGGGAAAGCATGCCTGGGACCTTCCAATGAGTTCATATGCTAGATTAGCAGAGGTACTTGTTCTTTGCACTCCTGATCGGAAGTATTGAACTAACAACTTTCCTACTCAGCTACTGAACATTCAGCAGGCAGTTTATATGCCTGCCATTTTGTTCACAAAGGTTGCTATTCTTCTGCAACTGCTGGAGATATTTGTTCCACCCCGCCTAACCAACAACACTCGACGATACAGCCTTTATATTTTGATGGCTCTCAACACTACCTTTTTTACAATGCTTATGTTTCTTGAAATATTTCAATGTAAGCCGCGTAGGAAGATATGGAACCCCACAATTCCTGGTCGCTGCATCAACATCAACCAGACTTTTGTTGCGACAGGGGTTATTAATGTGATTGACGACTTTATTATACTCATAATTCCCCTTGTTTGGACTTGGAGACTGCGGCTTCGCATGAAGCAGAAGATTGGAGTATCTTTAATCTTTGCGACCGGTTTCTTGTAAGCGGCTGAGGATGAGACTTGTTTCAATGCTTCTAACGCGTCTTTTACTTAGTGCATGCTTGACGAGCGTCATGAGATTAGCTGAAAGCATCAAAAGTCTGAACAACCCCGACATTTCGGTCTCTTTGGTCCCAGTATCTTTATGGGCGTAAGTTTTTCTATTTGTCAGAAAAATATTCTAATACGTTGATGTCACGCGCAGTGTCGCAGAGGTGTCTGCAGGATTGGTAGTCTGTTGCCTTCCCGTAATGCCTCGTCTCTTCAAACACAAGAATGTGAGGACCAGACTCCAACCAAGCGACCCTTCGGGGCACGCGACAAGATTGGTCGACAAAAATTTACCAACAATATCGAGTCAGGGTGATATCAATGGTGGCTACCACTCTGATGTCTCCCTATCTCAGAACCATCCGATGAAGAAGGAATCGTACAATTTGAAACGGGTATCATTAGAACAAGGGTCAGAGACTGCTCGGTTCCATTGAGAGTGAGGATTCGTCTCTTTCTCGAATGTGGTTCGTAGCACAATTCAATGGTTACTAGAGAATGGTTTCCTCTCTTGTGCCGCCTACACGATAGTGCACTAAACAATACCATAACAGCAATCTAGTCAGAAATTCATTAGTATAATTTATAGTCATTTTAGTGTATAACATGTGAGCATTGATGTAAGTTGGAAAGATACCTGAACAGACTCTAACACACATATTGCCAGCTATTTCTCAAGTTTATAGGCGAAATGTCTAAAACCATATAAGCTGTTTTATTCTTCTGAAAAAACTCGGAAAACCACCAAGAAAGATATCGGGTAAATTTAATAGAACCTCATGAAATAAAACAGGGGAGGAAGGTTTTTATGCGGTTCTTTTAATCAATAGGCTCGATTATTCTAGCAAGCTATTCCCAAGGGTCTCGATGTCCATTCTCTTCGAAGTATCTGGTCATTATTGGATAGTAACTTGATTTTGGCGAGCAAAATGCGTATCTCTCGATCGGATGGGTGATCGAGCGATAGTCATCCAACGCTCTGTGACATGCATTCCTTTCTGGCGAGTAAATCCACTCTCGCAATCTTGTGAAGTTACGACACATTAAAGGCTGTTTATCTCCAATCGAGCGAGCTTCTTCTCCAGTTGGCATTAAAGTATCATCGGCTATGCATGTCACGTCTTTTCGCAAGCTGTCAAGACAATGGTGGACATGTCGGCCATTGAGCTCTAGGGGCTTCCCTCGTTCAAGGTCTACGAATGCTCTTCGAATGAATTTCTTTGTGGATATTAGTGCTGTACAAACTTGGAAAATATATACGTACAAGGCAGTGTAATTGGTGGAATACTTTTACAAAATATCTACCTTTAGATTTATCCCATGCGAACCGGTCTGATCGCGGTAGTCCATGTGCGTCAGCGAATTCGTCTGTTAGTGCTACCACCATTGGATTGGTGTCAACACTATCCCATAGCTCGTCCGAAAGAGTATCGTTTACACTCCAATACCCGGAGTGGTGATGATAAACAGTTGGCGTATCCAAACCTAACCCAGCTGTTTGTAGTATTAGTTGAATGCCACTCGCATTTATTTGGCCACTCACTGTAGGCTGATTTACCCATAAAAGACGATAATGGGAAGTCCTCTTGCCTGTGTCTTAGTATCTCCGACCCTTTTAGTAGGAGATATACATTGGCAACAATAGAGGCCAAGCTAACAAGGAGCAGAGTCCAAATTAACCAGTGGTTGTTCCTGCCCAAAAATGATCCTCTATTTCTCTCAACCACAGGATTTCGGCACGTATCACAGGTAAGATTGTGGTCAGAAGTAAGTAGTCTTTCTTTTACTTCGATATCTTGATTCATGGTAAAGATAGATGAATGACAGAGTCCTTGACCCTGGGGGGAAGAGAGTATCTGAGTTTGTTCGCAGCCAGTGTACGGAATTGGCCTATACCACTTTCTTAGCGGTGAGCCAGATGTGACGTTGGCCATACCCTGTCGATTATGTTATTGCGCAACCAAGTTGAACTGGTTACACCACATATATTGAGGGAGACAACTGCATGCATTGATGCCTGCTCAACATTTCCCATTTTTAGCTGCCTATAATGGCATTCTGTAATTTGTGAACTGCAGCTTAGCGCCAGAGCTAATGTCGCTAATTGTGGCACTGTTACTGCTTCGCCATTCCCCTGCATATATTTGCAAAATGATTCTACAATAATAAATAGTATCTTTCCTAGCCGCCGGTTGACCCCTGTCTATTTATTTTTCGATTTATCGAAGCACATAACAAGGATAGGGGCCACGAATGCTAGTAGAGTGTTCACGCGACGACTGAAATTGATACTTTATTTACTTCCCATAAAATAGAAAATATTATCCTCACTTATAAGAGCCAAGTGATAGAAATTGTTTGACAGACTAGGATTGATAGCTAAAAGAGTGTGTGATTCGTGTGGTACCCTAAAGCTATGCTTACTCCATCTACTCGGTGAAGTTTCTCCGGCCCATTCTGTGCATTTTACGGAGACTAGTAGTCAGCATGTATATCCGTGTCAGATATGCGATGGAGCGATCTGGCGATGGAGCGATCTGACGATTGCACGCTAGCGCCACGCTAATAGCTAAGCGAGCCAATCAACAGAAATCGGGTACACCCAAATTCTATCAATCTATGCCAAATATAGTGGACTATCGCATTACAATCCGAACAGCATGGGGCCGAACTACAACAACCGAGACAACGGATCTCCACTATCCATGCCAGTAAACCTCAGCATGCTGGGTAGAGACGAGTATATAGAGGAGCAGCAGAGCGATCAAAGAAGGAGAGAACAGAGCAATCAATCAATTCAATTCATTGCCACCAGACTTGCTATCAGTCAGTTCAGTCAGGTAATAGGGCTCCGGACTGACTGACTGAGATTTTAGAGCACTCCGAACTGAACTGAACTGACTGCCAAGACTTTCGGAATGAATTGAAACTGACTGACTGAACTGACGTCGCGGCGAGCTAGGGACTGACTGAGTTGACTGAACTGAGTTAACTGACGTCGAACTGAGATAACTGCTCCTGTATTTTTAAAATCTCATCCTCTGATAGTGCTCGTATAGGCCCAGAAGATGAGGTTGTTGGCAACTGTATCCCAAGTTTCTTCCAGCTCTTCAAGCTCTGCAAAGCCGCGATCAACTCTGGCTTCATCTGCAGTCTCCGCGTGCCTAACATGTCACCAAGCTCGCTAAAAGTTCGCTCGCAGTCAGCAGCAGCCGCAGGTATTGTCAGTACATCGATAGCAAACTTCGAGAGTACTGGAAACTGCCCAGCCACTGACTGCCAGTATAACAGCGGGTTGAGCGCCATCTTATCGTCCTCTGCTAACGCTGACTGCCGTTTCCAGATCTCGTACTCATCCTCCTTTAGGTTTGCCTCCACTTGTCTTATAGTCTGCTCTATCGACGACTGCAGAAAAGCTGATCGCGACGCCGACAACCCTAGCCGCGGCTTCTTCAGCGGCGGCGTTGCTGCCTCGCCAGCAGCAACAACCGCGGCGTCCTTACGCTCCTGCCACATTTGTAAGAACGCCCGGTGGTTATTGTCAAGCCAACCGTCGCGGTAATGGGCGCCGTCTCGAGCGGTGTTATGAGTATCAGGCACCTTCCAAAGCGCCGCAAGGTGGTGTTTGTAGTGCGGATGGAGGATTGTAGCAGCGTAGTAAACTGGCGCGTCGTCAAATTTTGCGTAGTACTGCGATAGCTTTATGTGCGCGAGGTTGACGTTCACAACGAGGTGGTCTTCGGGCGAGTCAGGATCTTCGTAATCAACGTCTTTGAGGCGATCTTTGAGTGCCTCAAGCTGGTCAAGTAGCCATTCAAATGTAACTAGAACCTCCCAAATAGCGCCGTGGCGACCGTGTTGACCACGACCTTCAAGCAGGCGAGTAGCCTCAGCAAATGGCTCAAGAAGTCGGATATACTCAGTAATCGTCGCCCAGTCTTTACTGCTAAGACCGCCCTCTTGTATATATAACCGCGGCTGCGCCTTAGGCAGCTGCTCGCGAGTTTTCCGGCGTCTTGATACTGCTATTGCGGCGCTGTGCTCTTGAAGTTTAAGTTCAATATAGCTATCAAGAGGACCGTGAAGCTCAGTTGCGCGCACAAAGGCGTCGAAATAGCTATTCCAGCGCGTCTTAACAGGCTTAACAAGCTGTCGAATCTCAGCTTTAATACCGACTGCCTCCGCCTCATCGCGCTGGAGACGCTCTAATAGCTGGCGACTTTGCGGTGTACATATAGACGCGATAACGTCGAAAAGGACACCTATTGGGCCAAATTTACGCCACTCATTCATAAACTTCTCCTCATTGTTTAGATGAGCAACGTTATTCTCGTACGCCTCGCGATCTTTGCCCCAGATCACCAACTGCGCGCCTAGGTTGAGGATATGGCAACAGCAGCGCAGCCGCCGACAAGGCGCAGAGAAACTAAACTCCTTTGCCAAAGCCTCTACCGCGGTGTCGTTGTTGCTTGCGTTGTCAAGTACAAAGTATCCGATACTCGCATTATCTACGCCAAACAACCGCAGTATTGTCGCTGCTACTGATCCAATATTGCTTCCAGTGTGCGAGCCGTGGAGCTCAGGTAAACCTAGTAAGTGGTCTATTAACTTGCCCTCGCTGTTAAGGTAGTGTACGCAGAGGCCTGTAAAGGCGTGCTGCCCGCCAGTTGACGTCCAGTTGTCAAAGGACACGTGTATGAGAGACTGAGCTTCGCGGAGGTAGGTGGCAACGGCTGGTACGTACGCGTTGTACTCGGCAATAATATGATCGCGGAGGGTCTGGTGGTTACGCCAGAGGAGAGCTTCAGCTAACGGGTTTACAGTCGCGATCATATGTCGAAACTGTGGCGACTCAATTACTCGTAAGCTTTGATTGTCGGCAATCACCCAGTCCTTCAGCGCGTCTTCAAACTTGCGGGTTGAAAAGCTTGCTGCCATCTCATTTGCAACCTCTTGAGACACCACTACGCCTTTAGACCTCATTATATGAACCTGTGACTTTGCGAGAGCGCCTATAATATTGCCTTCTTTGCTAGCAATTGGTATAGGTCCGTTAGGCCCGACAGAGTGCCCAGGTTTGCTACTTGACAGGTGTCGACCTGCGTTTGTGGTGCTATCAGCTTCGTAACAAGCTTCAGGCAACTTGTGCTGATGACAGTACTGACAGAGCCAGTAATTCTTCTTATATCTGCGGTGCCAGACCCCCCAGCCGTGGCGATAGATCCAGCTTTTTGGTCCGCCGCGACCAGTGCGTTCAATCTGGCGCCGCTCAAGGTACGGTACGCGCTTGAAATCGAGACCTTCATACTCGTCATTGTTAGGCGACTCCGCTCGTATCACTATAACCGGCGCCTCGTTATAAGCTTTGCTCTCAGTATCCCCGACGGTGGGTGCGTTGGAGGGCGACGGAGGCAGAGAATTGAGCTTATCGCGTTCGACAAGGCAGCGGAGACTTGAGTTTGACCGCGCAGACATTAAGTACACAACAAAACGCGGTAGTAATAGGCTTTACTAAAAATGCGATAAGTTTAGCTTTATATTTAGCTATGGATGCATGCGGTTGTAGGTAGCTGGCACGAGTCGGGACGGAAAAACGAGCGCCCGTGGCTCAACATCAACAACCCCAGGTTTAGCTATCACCACCCTAAACTACGGCTTCATATTTCAACCTTCTCAGTCCCACGTCAGTCAGTTCAGTCAGTCCGGAGGGCTCCGGACTGACTGACTGAGGTTATCACCAGCTTCAAAACTGACTGACTGAACTGGGTCTTGGCAGTCAGTTCAGTCAGTTCGAACTGAGATGGTTGACTGTTAGCAAGTCTAATTGCCACACATCAATCAATCATCTTTTCACTACGTGCTATAATCACATCATTATCCAGATCAAGGTGAACCATCAAAGGCACCCGTAAATCTGACAATCCGGCTCTGTCTCGTCCTGGCGATAATTTGCTTTAACCTCATCCGGGAGAGCCTCGCGACGGTAATCTGCCTTGACCTCATCGGGACGAGAATTCGGATTGATTTCCTCAGGAGTAACTTCGCGCTTCGAAATATAGGGATTCATATCTTTATGCTTTAGACATGGGATTTGATAGACCTTTGACAAGACTTACTTGCTGGCAATGCAACAGTATATCCAATTAGGCACCACGTGAAAACACTGGAGATCTTCATGATGTCGGTGATAGAGTAATGGACTTAAGTGAGAAAAGTGATTGAAAGGCTTTGGTATGTAGTGATGGTGTATACAGGTTGAAGTATGTGAAGGGTGTATGTTTGTATGTCGGCTTGTGTCGAGATGTGGTGAGCATTTAAATGTGAAAAAGTAGATACGTTCTTGTGCCTAGCAGTACTCCATCCAGCCGTGAAACTACCAAATGCACACTGATTGAAATGTCCAGGCACCCACGGCGACGTGGGTCACGCTAACGCTCATTGATGTTTGCCGACTACCTAAGCCAATGTTCCATCACATCACAGCATCATGCTGCGCGTTTGAAGCGCTTATTAGGGTAATAACTGAGACAAGATGTAACGTACGCGCTGTGAAAGCATCCCAGTTAATCCCCGGCAGGAGCGGAGTAATGATCACCAGGCAATAGTAGATGCGGTCAGAAAAGCGTATAGCCAGGATGTTATACTGTGACCAAGAACACTCCGGGTGGCACAGTCCTCGCCATTTTTTAAATTTAACATCGTCGAATATATCTTATGTGTCACTGAAAGTACAGCTGACCATACCCCAGCGGTGGGGTCCAAATGTCCAAACCGGTATTTCATTCCATTGATTCTGGCAGCTGCAATCACACATCGAATCAGTTGTTCCGCACAGACCCTTGATTTTTCAATTGGAAAGGATCAGACTTCCCTGGCTTATCTGCTGGAAGGGACCATTTTAGATGAGCCCCCATTACAGCTACTGACACTAAGAACTTTACCACTATTCTCACAGCAAGATAACTCGCCATCAAAATGGAATGTCTTGTTACTTCTTTTCGAAAGTCAGCACTGGGATATACTCGGCTTGAGGAAGACGAAGGACGATCTGAAAAGTCTAGGCTCCGTATGAGGGCTTTTAGAAAGAATGGAGTGCCCATATTCACATCTCTAATTGTGGCGTTATTGTTCTTTGGAATCGGATATTGGGCAACCTTCCAACAAAGCCCTCCTACCACGTCTGAACAGTGCGAATATATGAGTACAAGGAGAGAGTGGAGGACTTTGGAGATGAGCCAAAAGTACGAGTACATCAAAGCAGTAAAGTGCTTGAGAACAAAGTCATCTAGATTGGGGCTGAATCAGTCACTTTATGACGATTTTCCGTGGGTTCATAGCCGCATAGGAGAATATGGTAAGCATACTAGGGCTGCAACAAATCTACTTATTGACGAAGACACTAGTGCATGATGCAGCACCATTTCTTGCGTGGCATAGATACTTTGTTCACATATATGAGCGTGCTCTTCAAGAAGACTGTGGATATAGCAAAGCCATGGTGTATGTCTATAGCATATAGTATTCGTATCGCTAGCTAACCTTTTAGGTACTGGGACTGGGAGTTGGATTGGCAAAATGTCACCAATGCGCCAATATGGGATATCGAGCATGGATTCGGATCAGACGGAAATGTAACTGATTCAGACAAAACCATTGTTGGAGGCCATTGCGTAATGAGTGGGCCTTTTGAACGGTTTTCGATCCCTTACCTAGACGAGAAGTACTATCCACATTGCCTTTCACGAGGATTTCTCGATGGAGAAGCTCTGAGAAAAGAATGTATGGCTCTCAGCCCTGACACGATAGAGCGATTGATGGCTATATCGGATTATTCCTCGTTTAATCTTGGGCTCGAGAATGGGCCACACCTTGCTATACCACATAGCATCAGGGGGGACTTTTCGCTGCTTACAGCTCCATCAGGTGAGGTTTATTATAGTAAGGCCTTCTCGATAGTACTGAGCTAACAAGATCAAACAAAGATCCGGTATTCTTCCTACATCACGCTCAACTTGATCGCCTATGGTGGAAATGGCAAAACATCCATCCATTGAATAGATTTGACTTTGAAGGGCGTAAAGCTCATGGTGACAATCAATCTGCTTCAAGTCTTGATCTCCTTAAGATGGGTGGGTTGGCACCAGATCTAATTGTTGCGGAACTTCTTGATACGAGGTCCAATAGGTTATGTTACCAATATCAGTGAATTGCAAACTGCTACTAGCAATGTACTTTTTACACTTTTCCTATTAAATCTTCCTTTTCATAACTATTAAGCCTGCGTAGTATAATCACGGGGGCACGCGGTTGACAAAATAGTGCGGACTCCAAGTGCCATGACGAATCTCAACACCAGCTAAGTTTGTATACAACCTGGTTTTTGAGCGCATCTTGCGCCAGTTTACTATATAAATCTACGAAGCTATTGATATAACTGTATGTTACTCTGATCGACTTTGAGATCTGCAAGAGGTGTTGAATCATTTGGAATTAATTAAACTAGGGCAATAAAATGTCGGAACACATCATGCTACCCAATTACGATCAATGTAGATGCGAAATTCGACCTGCAGTCAAAGCGGATGTGGGAAGGAGTGATCTGCTAGTTATGCAGTATGCATTGCAATTTAGAAGGTCCGCGAGTCCGGGTTTGTAGGTCCGCGAATTGGGGACATAGGTCCGCGGGGCTGGGATTCTGGGGGATCCATGCACTGCAAAAACCCATCCCAGTTAACAAGTAGAAGTAATTGATTTTCCAAAATATATCCTTAATGTCAATCTAATATCATGGGCAAATAATGTGATTGAATGCATGCTGACATGCATACCTGAATTACCTCTCATGCTCTGTGTGATGGCCAATCATTGTTGCATTAGTTTGAGCTTGTCAAAGCTGCCGACGAGCCGATGTCTCACGCGGCACAGTTTATTCAATAACATTAACGCATTGTGAGCGTCGATCAATCACTTTACTGAGTTCGGCCATAACAGGACTGATGGCACGGCCGAACTCCGCCTGGAGCTAATTCACCATCATATGAATCTTAAACAGCGGACATCGGTCAATCCTTTCGTATGCAGCGCTTAATTTACATAGAGAGCTAGCTGAAATTACTTGTTTACAATATCTTGAAGGACTTTGACCTCATTTTGTGCTCGTCAGGCTGACTTGTGCCACTGTAAGTTGCTTAGTGCAAAATTACCGAACACAGTCTAGAGTCAAACATGATGGGATGCATACATCGCCTGGTGGTATAAAGCTAAATAAAGCACTCGAGATTGACGTCAAATTCTGGGGAAGCGGATCGCTGAATGTTGATGTGATATAATCTTTATCTTAGGAAGTTGATCTGAAAAACACCAAAATTTCCCACTCTAACGTCACGACGGGGAAATACCTGCAACCTTATTCTAGAATGTCAAAACGTACGATCATATCCTTTCTAACACCTACCCTTGGATTTGCAGCTACTGCTCCAGATTATGTTATTCTTAAACTGACATGCGGTATTATGATAATAATACCAAGACCTAGGAATGTGGACAGAATACGAGTCTACTCTGAAGAAATGATATTTTTAAGGATTGTATTTGCCTGCCTTGAATAAACGATCGAGAAGGATAGAGTTAAACGTAAGTCAGAACTCGATAAATTATGAGATTAATAGCCTCACAACGTGTTCATACTCTTAATATCTCACTGTTATAAGAAACAAACCAAGCCAACAGACCGTGCATTAAGCTGTGTTAATAAGTAAAGATTGTCATGAGTCCAAGGGCTTACCAACACTAACCTCCATCATGTAAGCGTAAGCTCGAGCTCGAGCGTCAAAGCGGCTTGGCTCAGCCACGGCTCAAGTGCCTGTTTCAGGGACGCACTAATCTGATCGGGGACAAAATAAGAAGTCTTTGAGCGCAGTTAGAAAACTGAGTAAGCAGTCAAGCATACAGCTAACCATATGCAGTAATCAAAGCTAGGTGACAACTTCCGTCGTTTTCGGCGGCAGCTGCCGGCCTTTTTGTAGGGCATTGTCACCGGTGGTGGGACTGTATAGTGCAGCAGGTATCTACCCAGGAGTATCGAAGGCCGTCTCTTGCAGCTCGTTCGGTGCAGAAGCGAACCTTGCGGTAGCCAGGTTTGCTTTTGCCACTACCGCTCATCAAATCTTGGAAAGTAATCTCATCCCCATGTATGCGATAGAATCGCATAGGGTGGAATGTCGTCGCCTACGCGGTCTACAAGGCTGAATCCGCCATCATTCTCAAGCTGCAAAAGCCGCATCGAGAAGGGACTATTAGATTTGATGACTAGATACTACGAGGGTAAGTAAAGACGGCCTGCCCAGATCAAGCAGCTGAGAAACTGTATCAACCAGAACTATCGGGTGAATAGAGAGAGCATTCGGGCAGACCAGCCTGAGCTCCGACGAACTCGCATCACGTGGGTAGCCCCACTTGCTCCGTGTACGAGGAACTCGTTTTTTATGAGGAATACGCTAAGCGCACGGTCTGCACCCCCGCTTGCAACACCATTGTTTACATCAATATACCTTTTTCATCCTCATATATCTCCACCAATATTCGTCTGATTTTAATAATTCGACATGCCTGTTACACGTAGAAAGCCTCGCAAGACTTCAGGCACAAAACCCTATGTCCCTAAGACGCCGCGTCGTGAACTACTTCCACTTCAGAAAGCGTATGCCGTGGGGTAGATGGAGGGCGGTGCATCGCAACGTCAACTTGCTAAACAGCTTCCAGTGACCCAGGGAGCTCTTAGTAAGCTTTATGCGCGCACAAAGGAGAGAGCAGAGGCCTCACAGCTGCCATTATGGGATCCCCATTTGTACGATACTGAGCCTGGCCGGGGACGCCAGAATATGCCTCTTTCAGAGGCGCAGAAGAAGGCGGTCATCGCTGTTGCAACCCAGAACAAGGAGACGCGTGAGAAACAAAGCTGGCAGGCAATAGTAGATGGGGATTTTAACTATCTGAACCTCCCAACAGAGCTCTCTATAACGAGCTTCGAAAACATCATATATGAAGCTAGGTATAGGCGCCGAGCTCTAGGACGTAAACTAACACTAAATGATAATTAGAAAACCTACCGGCATCACTAGGTACTTAATCACAACCCCGACCTCTACGAAGTTGGCGACAATCTAGGATTTAATTACCAGCGAGTTGTTTATACGGACGAGACACCTGCAAGAGTTAGAGAACAACGAGGTAAGCTGCGTGCGTGGGCAAAAGCTGACGAGGTCTACCATCCTGATGTGAAACGGCCGAAGATCCGCAACAACTGCGCCCTCCAGTTCTATAGGAGCTTTACCTACGACGCGAAGGGACCCTATCACATATATAGGAAGGAGACAGACGACATGAAACAGGCAGCAGAGAGAGCTCTAGCTGAGGAGAATCACCTTAATAGGTTGCAGAGGGAAAACCTCGTGCCTAGAGCACGCAGAGCTCTAGCAGTGATGGGGGAAAGTGAGGCCAACTCTCGTGCCTGGCCATAGACTCAACAACACGCTCATACACGCGGTGATAGGTCTTGCGGTGGCGTAGATGGTTATAGGCACCGAGAAGAGGTGCTTAAACCACTACTGGTGCCGTGGATTAAGTCGTTAGAGCGCGCGGGCAGGTCTCCTATCCTCCTCGAAGACGGCGCCCCTGCTCACAAATCAAGGATCGCGATGGAATATATAGAAGTCTCACATATAGAGAAGCTCCCTTGGCCAGGGCATTCACCTAATATTAACGCTGAGGAGCATGCGTGGCCATGGATTCGAAGGCATATTACAAAGGACTTCTCCCCATCAACATGCGAGGATGAATGTCGTCAACAATGGGCCTACGAGTGGTACAACTTGCCTCAAGAGGTAATTAACAAGTGGATTGATAGTATACCTAATGTTGTGCGGAAGATAATCAAGTATCACGAAGACAACTGTTTTCATGACGGTAGGGGCTGAGAAAGGCGCTACAACACTAGAAGAAGTCTATAATTGTCCTAAATAGGAAATCAAGGCTATAGAATTTATCTCTATAGTTGAAAACTCCAAGAATTTCTGTTTACTATACGTTGTTGTAGGGCAGGGCGAAATTCGGTGGGTCGCCAAGCGTTGCACGATTTAGCGTATTCCTCATAAAAAACGAGTTCCTCGTATGTAGACAATTTTTGAATGTCGGGCACAAGTTCCACTGTAAGGCTTAGGTTAAGATTTATAAGCCCACATCCTTCATATAAGGAAACGGTTTAGTAGCCACATAATTTGCGGTACTTGGAAGCAGACAATCTAAACCCAGGATACTTTAACTCGCCACCGCTAGCAAGGATGGGGCCGAACCGCACTGGCCATGACCTTGTGAGCGTCTACATTTCAAAGACGAAGTGGAAAGGTCGGATGGAAGTGAATTTTGATTGAGCGGATGCCAAGAGATTCAGGGCACGGGGTCAGAACGGGGCCGCGGAAGAGGAGCAAGATCCAGAACTGGCACCAGAAATGGGCCCCAAGAATTGTCAAACTATGAATCTTCAGCGTGGATAAAGAACGATATTGTGGTAGCCATTGTTGTTGTTACTCTGATATGGGCCGTGCAAAATGCACTATAAGGTTTCGAGCATAGCCTCCAGCGACGACTAAATCGTATCTTGGGAGAAGAATCCGGGCCCATCCACTGCGGGAATCAAAATGTGACCCCGTACTTGGCGCCGCACAACTCAGGCATGCTTGCGACCTTTAATGAGCTATCTAGCGCTGTTGCTGAGTCAACCAAACGCCCAGCATCTGAATCGCGATGAGTCTTGCAACAGCCATCGTGCAACTTCGCTATGCAGAGCAACATACGGCTATGTCTTCGTCGCAGGCCCCCATAACACAGAACCCCAACATCACACAGCCTTCGAGTTTCGCAAATCACCCTTTGACGCCGCCGCCGACCGACGAGAAGCAGCTTGCGCAAGTTCATCGAGTCATCGCGCTCTTCGAAGAGATCCGGCCGGAAGGCACATTGAGCGACACTCGTGGACAGAGTTTCAGCTTGCGGAAGGGGATTATGATGAGATAGAGCGTCAGCTTGAGCGAGACGAGGTGCTGTCGGGATACGTCAAAGACAAGATACGGTGCGTGTGCAGGAAAAATGACCGACGGCTGCTGACAACAGAGATGTGGCAGGTATGATTACAGCAGAGAAAGTGATCGTCTTGTCGTTTGTATGCCTACAGCAGTACACAAACTGTTCATCGCTCGCGTCGAGGATGCCGTATTCAGTCAGCTGAAATCGATTCGTGAAGGATCTGGCGATGCGGCGGCTTTTGCCCAGAAGGTGTACCCGGCTCGTTCTACCGAAATATACTTCCCAGTTGACGATGCCCCTTCTGCCACAAAGTCGAAACGTGAGCCGGACACATCTCTCTGGCATGATGATGCAAAATACCCAGGAATTATAATCGGGGTGGCATATTCGCACAAAAGGAAGAGGCTGGGGCGACTAGCGGGAGATTATCTTCTAGATTCAAATGCGAGCGTACAAGCGGTTGTTGGTCTGGATATTGAATACGGGAAGAAGAGGTCGCGAAAGGCAACGTTATCGGTATGGCGAACCCATGTAGAGGGAAATGAGTTGAGAGCAGTTCAAGAAGTTGCAGATGAGGTATGCTGTATTCCTTAATAAGCTTCTCTTATCTGGTGTGTCTGACATCCTATCTAGGTGTTCCGTAACGAGCAAGGACATCCTACCGAGCATCCAGGCCTACGGCTTCAACTGAGTGACTTTGCTGATAAAGAACCTGCACTTCGTGAGAGCAGAGGCAAAGATCGAGAAATAGTTATTACTACTCAACAGCTCTGCGAATATCTTGATGCGGCGGAGACTAAGGTAGCGCGGCTAAAATCGTTGAGCGAAGATTCAATTGCACCTGGTCTCAAGAAGCGAAAAAGAGCGGAGACACCTCCAGACCAGATCACTTCTGGCGATGAAGCAAAGTACGTTGGGCAGGAGGAGAGAGCAGCGAAGCGTATGGCGGAGGATGAGACTGATACGAAGACACGTCAATTAAAAGCTCGTCAGAGTGAAAGCAAAATGCATTCGTTGCCGCTAGTGACCTTACCCGATACATTTGCACTTATGAGCTCTTCATATTTACGTTTCATACCAGGCCGCGACCTCGGCCAGGATCAATTCAAGATCCTGTTCTAGCGCCGCGTTTCGCTTATCTGATCCGCGCACTATCCTAACGATCTCACTTGCATCCTGATCTGGATAAACCGGTCAACCCAATTTTTTCCAGCAGGTTTTGGGCAATCTCAGCTGCAAAATTGCGTATCATCTCTCTTGAAGGTGGCAGCCCGTTGCAGTATTTTATAGGAGCTCTCTCTTGTTGTGCGTTGAGTAATCGATCATCTTCAGTCTTTGCGGTGCGCGCGTCTTGCCTCGGTGCCTTCTTGAGAGCGTAGATCGATCATCATTGAACTGCGCAGCAATTTGAGAATAAGGAACGTTTCCTCTAAGATTCAGCGCTTCTATTGCCGCAATTGCGGCCTCAATATCTCCCATATTGGCTGAGAAAAGTGAGTTGGAAAAAAGGTGGATGGGACAGTATTTTGGTGGTTAGCATGCATTAAGTGGACCTTCACCGGTTGACTCTTGACAAGGCAGACTTTCCGTAGGACGCCTTATCTCGATCTGTACAGCCCAGTCATCCTTCAACATATTTCACCCATCTCTTTCAATCATACGCGCGATGGATCCTGCAACTCCATCACAGTCATTAGCCAGCAATAGCTCTTTCACCCAACAGGGCTCCGTCGACTGGGTAGAATTAGTGACCAAGTCTGTCTCTTACACGATAGATGCCCTGTCTCGACTTTCTGCAGCCAATATTAATCCTCTAACTATTGAAGTCGGGTTACTCATCGGCCGACAATCCCACCTTTCCTCCACCGGGCGTTCGAATGTGCACCAGGCGTTGCAATCCCTAACATCTTACAAGTCTTTTGGAAGCGTTTTGTGGGTTGGTTTTGGAATTAGACATGTAGTCTACAGCATGGCCTCCACCAATGTGGGATTTACGTGTCTTGCACTATGTGCTGGGTTGTCGGAGTTTTATCCTGAGACCGTTTCTGCAGAAATCTTGAACGAGTTGGCTAGCTCTCTTGGAGGTCCTCCTCGATTCACTCCATCTACACTGCAGTGGTAGGCTCTGCTCAAGACCTGTTCCGGGGTTCTTTCTGGGACACAACTTGGCCTTCATCCTACCAGCGCTCTGATCGTTGACATATTATCCTGTCGCTAGGCTTTTTTTTATTCACAAGTTGCACCGAGGATGTCGATCCATCTGGTAATATTAGTAAGCTAAACAGTTAAAATACCCGAATGAGGCTATTATTGGAGGAATACCTTTAAGAGACTAAGGTCTCACCTCGGTTTCCTCTTCTGGGTAGAGCATATCATGACACTCATAATCTAGGTTTGCTCTATTTCAGATCCATCCACTGAATCATGTCAATCAGCTTCTGCAGAAAATTTCTCGAAGACGGGGGCTTGTTCGCTGTCTCCGCCGCCCCCTTATCTTCTGTTACCCCACCAGCCACGGTTGCTCCACCATCCTTGATTTTTGTCTGGGCCTCCCGAGCTTGGGCCAACAGGTCCTCGACGGGAACCTTCATGTAACCAATATCTGTATCAATTCTTTCTGTCATCTCTTCAGGGGATAGCGGTAATTTGATATATTCGTGTTTCTCCTGGATAACCTTCTTCTGCTCTTGCAGATAATCGGCTATGACCTTCCCGGCGGCTGTTCCCACCACATTTGCGCGTTCCAAGGAGAGCTCCGCCTGCATCGTCAATGAGACCGTAGGCTTCGGGATAATCTGCTTTACAATTTTAAAAGCAGTTTCTTTCTTCCCATAATGGCGAGATACCATTGCTTTTCTAGAGATCATTTGGCCCCAAAATTCGCCTGTCGTTTCCAGCTCCTTTTCATTTTTTTCGCCTTCCTTTTGGTCCACTAGCTTATCCCACATGGTAGTCACTAGTGCAATGTTCTGGAAATTATCCGGACCACACATTCTTTGGAGAACCGTCATCGTTCTTTTACCCGAACCACCAATCCTGTTGTCCGTGATTCGATGCAGGTAAATAACGCCGCTAAGCAACTCGTTTCGATTGAAGGAGTGTTTTAAATAACTAGCGATGAGGTTGAGGATTTCACCGTCGAACCTGGTACTATCGTCGAAGCCAGGCGTGTCAATTAGTGTCACAGCTCGCCCGTCGATGACTGTGGAAGCAGATTGGACTTCTTGCGTGCCTGTGATACCTATTAGCAATGATTCTTCTGCAAGAAAATATCACCTATTGCATACAAGAAGATAAGCTTTCCCCTTCAACTAAGTTCCCTCCCGTCACCCAGTTAATGAAACTAGACTTTCCAGCACCAGTTTGTCCCATTACAGCGATAAAAACCTCATTCACCACTGACGTTTTACCGGACTTATCATCTGAGGTATCTTGGCCATCTTCTGGCTTGGTTGCTGGTGGTTCTGACTTGGCTGATGATGATTCTGGCTTGGTGGTTGTTGATACGGTGCTGTTAGATGTTGAAGTTGCATTTTTAGTTGCTGCGGTTCCTGTGCTGGTTATTGCAGGTGCAGCACTTGATTCTGGCCTCGGAGCACCAGTTGGTTCCCGCGAGGAGACAGCAGCCTTGTCTTTCGCCTCTCCTGCTACGTCAGAAGGCAACGCTTGGGCTTGTGATTTGGCAGCTTCACTTGGTGTCATCGTGTCTTTACCTGAGAAGACTAACGAATTCGACGCGAATAAATGGATCGTCACGCAGAAAGAATGAAGCGGAGTGGTTGGGCCGCCATTAAGTCCGATTAAGATTTCTCCCAAAACTCGCTGTCCCCCTCCATTCAGCCCCCATTAGCCGAGTGGGGTCATTCAGCTTGGGGGATACGATGAGTTGCATTAAACGTGCTCTCTACGCTAGCTATGACTGGGCTAAGCGGTATCAGTCCAGGCAAGATACAAGATAACGCTGCCCAACCCCGCCCCGCACGGGCCTCACTGAGCTGTCCGTTGCCCCCGAGTTGCGGTTGACAGGCAGTGGTGTCCGCTGATTGGCTGTCGGACCGTAGAGCTGTCAGGCTTGTCGACCGGAATACTGTAATGCCTTGGGCCGTGGAGCATGCCGAATCTAAGCCCAAACCTTGGGAATTGAAACTACAGCCGTTTCCACATATTTTCCCGCCTTCAATGATACACAGAACCCAATATTATTAAGTGTTCCACTTTCGATCAATGTCAGAACATGATATTCGCCCTATCGTGATTCCTACCAGAAGGAATCCGAAGATTCGCCCTGCCGTGATTCCTGTCGTAAGGAATCCAGAGATTTCCCCGTCCCACGATGATGATGATGATGATGATGATGTGCCCTCACCAGCAGGGCAGGAAATCATGTTGGCGGTGTTGGGCGCTGTTGGTGTAGGTAAAACATCTTTCATCGATACAATCAACAACAAAGGGCGGGTTCGGGAGAGCACATTAGAGCCGTGTTAGTAAGGTCCACCCTTGACATGTTTACGTCCTCACTTACATCTCTTCTAGCAAAGCCTGACATCCACACTACTCGTGTTCTCCTCGACGGCCGTGAAGTAATCTTCGTCGACATTCCCGGGTTCGATAACCCAACGAAACCCGACATTCTTATTCTTAAAGACTTTCTCACATACGTGCACAATAAAGCCATCGAGAACATCAAACTCTCCGGCATACTTTATCTCCACCGGATCACAGACATCAGAATGGGTGGTTCAGCAATAAAGAATACGAAACTACTCCAAGGGATCTGCGGCGAGTCGTTTCTCCCGCGACTGACATTGGTCACGACCATGTGGGATATTATCCAAGAAAGGGATGGGGCTCGACGCGAGGAGGATTTAAAACAAAATTTCTGGAATGACCTACTTCATCATAATGCCAGGTATCAACGGTACGGTGGCACAAAGAACGATGCACGACGAGTGATAGAGAGGTACTTGCATGAACCATTGTCGCATGCGATGATGGCAAGTATTCAGCAACAAGTCGACTGGCCCCTTGGACAGACTGATATGGGCCGCTTGGAGCTGGAAAGCATTCAGCGAGCGAAACATCAGCACACGTTGAGACGTAATGACTTGCAACGGCAGAAGTCAGAACCGCTATTTCCCGAAATATATCTGGGCGATCCGAAAGAAGAGCGGGCCGGCCTTGAGGAGGAACTCGAGGAGGAGCAGAGGAAAATAGCCGAACTCAATGCTTTATTACCAATAGCTGATTACAGTGCTCGGGATGCTGAATTTGATCTTGAGAGCAGGGATGAGCAGAGTGGCGAGATGTCCGACCCAGAAGAAGCTATCGGGATAGTGAGGAAAGCAAAAGGGTTAACACTACACAATCGTCTTGACCGGTTAGGAAGGTTGGATGATAATCTCGGGAACAATACTGAGAGCCAACATGAGTGGACTGGTGGCGCAGCCAACCTAGAGGAAGCTATCGGGTTAGCAAGACAACCAGTTGGGTCGCCCGGGAACAAGCCTAAGAGCCGGAATAAGCGGAGTGGCGAGATGGTCGATCTAGAAGAAGCTTCTGCCCGGCAAACTCCTACCCAGCAAGCCGCTGCAACGAACGCATCGTCATGGGTATGGGACCATAGACAAAACAAACACCGGTACTGGGACGGCAGCAAATGGATCTGACAGTAAGCATGTGTATAGGTCTAGCCGCTTTTATGACCAAGGATTTTGAGCCAAGCCAACATATGTAGGCAGCCAGATGAAGTCAGTTCTTAGGACATCGCAATAGGACGCATGATAGTCTGACCAAAATAGTTTCAGAAAATGCCCTGTAAACGCAAGTTACTAAACTCACTCGAAGAATATTATCAGCAGCTGCAAGGGCTTAAGATGCAACTTGAGCCCGGCCGAGGCCGTAAAGCGATACAGCGAGTTGGTTTCCGAGCTTTGAAATGGTCTTTCACTAGCAAGCAGATGGAGAAGTAGCTAGTGTTGAGCAGTACGAGGACGCTTTCAGCGTTGTAGGAAATTAAACCTCGTTGATAAGAAAACTGACACGCTTCCTTCGACTCCCACATGGAAGAATATAACTCGACATGCCTCTCAAACACCCGCACTGGATTGCTGCATCACATACAAAGATGGGCAAAGGACAAGAGCGGCAATCCTATATTCTGGCTGAACCGCGCGGCCGGGAAAAAGCGTAAAATACCTCAAGGAGTATCTACACAAGATCAAAGTATCAGACACAGCGTTGTGCGAGTGCGGGAGCGTAGAGTCCATAGCGCACTTCCTCTTCGCTTGCAGGCGATGGAGGCAGAAGAGAGCACAACTAAGACAGCAGCACGGGCAGCGATTCGGAGAGCTTTCGTATGCACTGGGAGGGTACTCGAGCAAACAAGGAGGTGGACAGAACATCGATGGAGCGATGGAGCGATGGAAGCCAGACATAGCAGTGTTTAAGGCCACGATCGAGTTTGCAAAGAACACCGGGAGACTGCAACCACACGAGCAAGACGCAGCAGACAGAGAAGAAGCAGAGGCGGAAGAGCGAAACCAGCTCCAAGCACCGTTTCCGATTGAGTAAGTACAAAGCAGCAAGCTGTCCATAAACGTGCCTCGGCCAGTGTGCTGCCGATTAAGAGGCACACGACGCCGGAAGCGCCCTGCGGACACGAGGCCCTCAAAGCTGAGCAGCTTGCGCTGTAAGGTGATGTATTACTTTCTTTTTATATCTACTTTCCTATGTTGAGCATGGAGTTAGGTAAAGGACGAGCAGGTCTCACGGTTGGCTTCTGAACTGGAGAGAATGTAGTGTAGTAAGAGGTATTAGCTAGCACGTAGTAACGGCCCATACCCTCAGGGTGCATGGCCTAACCCTGGCGTAGCGGAGTTGACAAAGAGTATTTCTGATTTACTGAACTTTCGTATATAACTCGTGGCTCCACCGGCGATACCTTAGTGAGGCTTGGTGGCAGATAACTCATGTCCCAAAATCGGCGCTTTCTTGCGCATCAAACCGCCAAAGAATAAGGCCCTGTTCGGTGCGCCCGGATGAGACGGTCATCAGAGCTCCGTTCTGCCAAGCTCCATCTCTCGGCAATGAGATGAGATGGCTGTTCGGTAACTCTGCTGGTGATGAGAGCATCATCGAGAATGCGATCACGCTAGTAACGCCACCCAATATTGCATCCCTGCAAGTGCCAAATTAACCCTTGTATTACCCTTTTGAGCGCCCGAACGACGTTTAAGAGCCAACGCTGCTCTTGAGCTGTTTCTGCTGTGATCATCTCATCATCACCATCACGTGATGCCTCCGGAGGTGCCCGTAGTCGCCGTTACTGCTAGTATATTGGCCGTAGTAGCAGCTATCCATGCCGTTATTATCCAACTTCGAGATGAGCCAACTGGTGTACGAGCGTACGAATCGCGAGAGGGTCAAGGGCAGCAGTGGCTCGAGGATTGTAGAGGCGACCCACAGCAAATTTATAGTGAGACTCGCCTTCGATTGCCCATCTTTGAAGAGCTCGTCGACTAGCTGCGATTGAGTGAGCTCGTGAGCGGTGAGAGCCATATAATCGCCGAAAAAACGCTCATATACTGCTATATTTGCGCACAAGGAGCTAGCTGGCGTAATACACAGTACCGCTACGGGCGCTCGTTAGATACTATATCGCGGTTAGTCACTCTAGGTACTTACAATTACTAGTAGTTTACTTACAAATTAAAGTTACTTCCATGAAGTTCTGCGAGCTCTACTCCATCTCTATAAAGAGGTAGTATACCTACCTAAACTTGATGAGCTAGTGCCAAGCTCTATACTCGAAAACCCTAAATAGTACCTATTTTTTCAAGATTATATTAGCGCGCTAGATAGGACTTAATTTTATATACACGTACTAGCAAGTAAGTAAAGGCGCTACTATAATTACTATAGTAAGCTGAGTTAAAACGTACTTATAGTAGTTAATTTTAAGATAGACTTTATCTACGTACTACTAGGATAGGAGGGCTCTACTTACGATAGGAGAGTACTCGCTAACGCCTAATTAAAAGGCTTCTGCGCACTAAATAGGAGATACTATTTAGCCGACGCTAGCTATATAAATAGTAAGCTACTACTTACACTATACTACTACGTAAGGTATTATTTAAGAGAGATTAGTTAAGTAGGAGCTATACTAGTAGATAAATATAAGCTCTTTAACTTTTACTACTTAAGCTTATATAACGTTGTAGAGAGAACTTTTAGTATTTTTAAGCAACGCTAGCGTATATTTAATCGCCTATACGAGTTTAATATATAAACTTAAACGTAGTTAATATACGCGTAGTATACGCTCTATAACTTTATTAATAGGTATTAGAGAGACGCTATAGACACTAATTTAAAGGCCTTAGGAATGTATATAGATGAAGAGCTTAAAATAGCGTAGAGAGATACTAAAAATAAGTAGAATTTAAGAGTAGTTGAGCGTAATATAGATAAGAGGTATAAGGCTATTGTAGAGGAGATATAGGAGTTATATTATATAGCTAAGAGTTAGGTAGTACTATAGAGTTATAGTTTATAGTTATTTTAAGATAAAAAATAGTAATAAACGTTAGTACTTAAACTTAACACTACGCTAAAATCTTATAATACTTAGCACTTTTCTATAAGTAAGGAGTAAGAGCTCTAGGTAGTAGCGTTAGTACCGTACTAGCACGTTTATATATAATTAGATTACGCAACTATAGCTCTTAGAGATAGGCGTTATTAAGTATAAGTATAGTTACCTATATAATTTAGTAGTAATATATATTTTAGATAGACTAAGTAGCTATTTATAGGTCTATATAAGTAATTCTACCTATTTAAGCTCTTATCTTAGCTTCTTAACACTAAAGCTCTATCTCTACTCTACTCTATCACCTCTATATACTCGTTAAAATAGCGCCTATTATACTTCTTATTCTCTAATAAACTACTATTATCCTCTAATACCTTTTTAGCCTATATTTTATAATAGTTTAGTAGAAAAGATATAAATCTTTAGGCTAAAAACTTACTAGAAAGCTAGTCTAAGATTATAGCTAGAAATATATATAGTAATATACTAAAATTAGATATTAGTAGCTCGAGAGCTTCCTGTATTAGGTCGCGTATAGCTAATACTACCTTACTAAGCTAGTTACTAATACTACTTAACTACTCTAAGAGCTAGTCTACTAAGATAGACTTCTTACTTTATTAAACTCGAACGCTAGACCTAGGTGCAGCGCGTTTACGCTGTATAGGTATCGAGAGAAAGAGGCTACTATAGTCCTCTAAGTCCTCTAGCTCTACTAACTCTAATATATCGTTACTACTATTACTAGTAATTATCTTGTTAATAGTTTAAGCTATAAAACCTATTACAAGAATACTATTAAATAAAATTTATAGGTACTATTTATTCTTAAGAGTTGTGTACCTAAACTTTTAAGCCTTTAGATACTTATTAAAGTATATATTTAGTACGCTAGCGTCTCTAGTTACTATCCTATCTAGGCTAATACTAAAGCCTAACTAATTTATTAGGTCTTTCTATACTTTATAGTCTCTCTTAAAGTTTAAGTACTTATTCTTATACTAGGTAGTAGTAATAGCTCTACTATAGACGTAAGATACCTCTACTACTACTATTTTCTATACCTTACCTTTATACCTAGAGTTAGCGCGTAAGCCGCGCTCCTCTATAGCTTTTAATAGCGACTCTAAGAGCGTAGTCTCTATCGCTAGTATCTATTTAAACTATAGCTTTACCTATAGCTATAACGATAACTATAATACAGCTAGTACTAGCGTAGATAAGAGCTCTAGTACTAGTATAGGTAGCTAAGATAGTACTAGAGATAGTAAAATCTTACTATAGGCTAGTTGGGCCAACTAGTAGAGACTAAAGTTAAAAGGCGTAGCTAGTAGATCTATAAGGTTGAGATAGTTAGTACGCACGATAAGATAGAATCGATTAAGATAATTTTTAGTACTAAATACTATAAAGCTACGTCTACTAAATTCAGTAATACTCGCGCGCGCTACTAGTAGGGCCTTAGGAACTTACTCAGGCCTATAGAGGAGCGCGTTAAAAGTCCTCGCGATAGGGGTTAGTAGCGTACTAATACGCTACTTTCCTTAGTATTATTTACTAATATCCTCCTACTTAGCCTCTATAATAGCTCTAGCCTCCTTCTTAATACCCTTTCCTACTCTTCTATCCTCTTTATACTTATTACTACCCTCTAGTCTAATAATATATTAAATATAATAAGGTATTCTTTTAATCTACTCTTAAATCTTCTACTAAGGTAGCTTATCCTAAGCTTTCTTCTAAACTCTAATAGCTTTAATCTTACTCTTTAGAGCTCCCTTCTTTATAGTAAGTCTCTTTAAATATAGCTAGTAGTACTCTATTACGTTAAGATTAGGTAAATTACTATACTAAAGTAGCCTTATTACTTTAAATAAGTTAAAGACCTTCTATTATAAATAATATATATAAGAAAGAGCTTTATCCTCTTAAATAAGAGTATATAGCCTCTCTTTTATATACTCCTATATAAAGGGAAAGAGCTTAGGAATTAATATTTTAGAATAATACCTCTACTAGTCTATACCTCCTCCTTTATAACGAGTAAGCTTACCTATATCTATAGTAAATTTCTAAGTAAGCTTAATACTAGGCTTATTGCGTAGACCTAGTCTTCTTATTCCTATATTTAGTTCCTACTTAACTCTAGCTTTAACTTTAAGCTCTTAGTTAAGAGCCTTAATAGCCTTACTAGCTACCTCTTTCTATTATTTTAATTTAGGTTACTAGTAGTAGTAAGGACCTTTCTTATTATATAAGAAGCTCCCCTAGAATATAAACTTAGAGTAACCTTTCTATCTCTTATATATAGAGCTACGTAAGAAAGCTTTATTAGCTTTCCTCTAAATATAATAACCTCTATAATAGTAGTTAAGAACTATAGAAGTCTTATCTATCTATATAATATTCTTCTAATCTTTAAGAGTCTAATTCTCTCGCTCCTTATACTAGGCTAGTCTCTCTTCTCTTATCCTCTTCGTTAACCTAGGCTTCCTTATTAGCTTTATCTTCCTATAGCCTACCTTCTTAAGTATACGACGTACTATTATAGTAGAGATATTAACTCCTTCTTAACTAAGCTTACTAGTAAGATTAGTATAGCTCTTCTCTCTACTATAATAATCGCGTATAAGCTTCTAAGTAATAGAGCTATATATAGCTATAGTTTATTTTATAGGGCGTCCTAAGTAGGGAGTATCCTTAAGGTAGGTATTATAGATAGTTATAGGCTAGGAAGTATTATATTTAAATCCTCTCTTAATAGCTTTAGCGTAGATACTTTAAATAGTAGAGTTAGGAAGGCCTATAAGGTAAGAAACTATTACAACCCTATAAGGTAACTATACCTACTCTACCCTATAGTAATCTCTTACTAAGAGCGAATACAAGAGATTATATTATATAACGTAATCTCCTACTCTCTCTCATATTAAGAGAGTAAGAGAGTATAACTAATCTCTTAATCTCTTTAATCTCTAGAGATTAAGGAATTAAAGAGATTAACGTAGTTAGCTAGTATATATATAATTATAGATAATAAACCCCTAGGGCTTATTATATTCAACTTAAATAGTTTAAGAGATAATATAGCTATTTAAGTTACTACTTCTACGCTCTATTATATCTAGTAAGACCTATCTATCCTAACCTTACTTTATCTTTAAGAACTAACCTTACTCTATTAGTATACCTTTAGTATCCTAGTAGACTCTTAATACTTTAAACACCTCTATAATAAGTAATATATTAATAGATTTAAACGACTAGTAGGTAGGACTAACCCGCGCTATAACCTCTAAGGTCGCGAAGCTAGACCTCTATTATAGAGACTATACTAAGCTTGAATTATAGCTACTTTAAGTTAACGTCTACTTTAAAATAGATAAAGTACCTAATAATAATTAACTAATACTTGTAGTAATATACCTAAGAGGAAAAGCTAAGAAATAGGTTATACTATACCTTAAGAAATTTATAGATAATAATAATAATAGTTATAATAATATATTTAAATAATAGATTAAGTTTAAAGATAAGATTAGATAAGTATTCTAACTCGTTAATAAACTAGCTATTATAGAATAAGCTATCTAAGGCCTATAATAGAATTATTTAGCTTCTAGCTATACTAATAAATTTAGGAATTATTTAATCTAGACTAAATAGAATAACTAGGCCTTAATAAGGATATTTAGATAAGAACTAAAAGTAGGTATATAGGTAGAGCTTATAAGAAGTAGAGCTACGATTAATAATCTAGACGAATTAATCGAAGAGTTAATTAGAGTTAATAACTACTTGTACGAATTTCGCCTCGAAATAAAAGATAAGCACGCTATACTAACCCGCATATATAAGAAGAAATACTAGCTAAACTATAGATACTAGAGGGTTGTAAAGGTACCTAGAGTTAGTAGTAATTATAGGTATTTTAGACTTAATAATATGTATATCGATAATATAAACCTAGGAGGATAAATACGAGATTATCGCCCTAAGAAGCTAGATAATAGTAAGGAAATAAGAACCTACTATAACTGTAGTAAACTAGGCTACCTATTAAAGGACTACTAATTAAAGAGTAAAGTAAAGAGACTATATATTAAGGACCGCTCTTTTAATATAATTAAAGGGTAAGGTAATAATACTAAGGAAGAATAAGAGTAGGTATAATAGATACTAGATAAAGGGAAAGCTATCTACCTACTTAGCTAAGAACTTAAAGACTAAGTAGATTAAGTTCTAAAGGAATAATATAATACTAAGATATTAGATAACTTCTATTTACTTAAGAAGTATAATAAAAAATAATAATCTTATAGATAGGAGATTATTAGGTATTTATACTAACGTCTTAAGGAAAAATAAGTAAGGAATAGGAATATTAGTTTCTTAGTATTTATAAGTAAAGAAAGATTATACTATAATAGTAGGAGAGGATATTATTATAACGCTACTACGTACTCTTACCCTAGAATAAAGTTACCTATAGTTTAGGATTACCTAGACTCTAATTAAGATAAATAGGAGCTAGAAGGTAAGAAAAGTAATAATAATGTAGATAATACTAAGCTAGAGTCCTTAGGATATTATACGCTACTAGAAACCCTAAAACTATAGCGCGAAGACGCGATAGTATAAGATAGATTTATAGGAGAAATCTAGAACCTAGTAGATAGCTACTACTTAATTAAAGATTAGTAAGACGATAAATAGATAGACTAGAGTCTCTACTAAGGATTACAACTAGATTTATTTACTCTAGAAGCTTAAAAGCTACTTAATATATCTAATATACTAATTATAAAGATCCTATAATACTAGTTATATTATAAAAACCTTAACTACTTACTACTATTATAGATATTATTCGTAGGCTTCCTCTATAGCGCGAAAGTATACAGTAAGCTTTATACAATATTATATAGTATTCGAGTTAATTCTCTTAAGTAAAGGTATATTTTTTTATAGTTCTTCTTCTACGTACGATTAATCTACAATCTATATAGGGGAACTATACGTATAGGCTATAGGCCTATATATCTAGTTACCCCTTTACTAGAAGCTCTTACTATACGTACTCTATAGTACGTAATAGCTAGAGCTACTACGTATAGATACTAGTAACTTTTTCTTTTTATACCTTTATAGCTAGTATCTAGTACTTATCCTCTTCTATACGTTCCTATTAATTTATTCTTACCTTCCTTAAATATTTCCCTTTCCTCTTAGTTCCTCCTATATAATTTATTTCTCCTTTACTTATTAGTATCTTCTACTATACAGCCTATTATTCCTAATACCTATATACTAGGGATTAGTTGTATATAGAATCTAGGGAGAAATAGTAGTCTATCTAGAATTACTTATAGGGTAGAGTATTATTATATTTATTTATATAGTAGGTCCCTTAGGTTTTTAGGTCTCCTAGTTAGTTCCTTCTATTAGAATATACTATATAATTAGTAGTTTCCTATACCCTAATAGTTCCTTCCTATTTACTACGTATAATATTACTATAATATTATTGCGTTATATATAGAGGTTAGGGGTATATATTTAGGTCGCCCCCTCTAGTTTAATACTCTTTTCTTTTCTTCTTTAACTACTACTACTACTACTTCTATACGTAATCCTTACTCCTTCCTTATCTCTTCTTAGTAGGGGGATACCTTCTTCTTTATATAGTGCTAACTTGTAATAGATAGTACTAGTACTAGTACTAGTACTACTATAACTATAACTATAATTACAACTATAACTATAGCTATAGCTATAGTAGTAATAATACTAATAATACTAATAATAATAATACTACTACTATACTATACGTTAATAATTCCTAGTAACTTTTTCTTTTCTAGGTCTATATAGTACTAATAGGTATAGTAGAAGATATCTCTCGTCCTATACGCCGCTAATACCTCCTCTAGTAGTAGTAGTAATAATACTACTATAGTAGCTAATAAGTCGCTAGGCGATTTAGCTATACGTTAGGTAGGTAGGTATATACTAGTAACGCTACCTACTAGGTAGGTAGCTAATTACTATCTATTAGTATCTCTATATATTAATATATATATTTAGATACTATACGTTAGGTTTTCCCTTTATACTAATTAATAGTAGGATAAGGAGAGAACTATAGTAGCTATACTATCCTATAACGTTGTTGTATTACTACTAGCTAATATAAATCTCAACCTTTAGGTTACTAAACTTATCTAGTATAAGGGTTATTTCTACGCGATTCTTATATAGAGCTATAATTATCTTATAGCTCTATACGCCTACTAGTATAGTAGTTCTACTAGGGCTCTACCCTTTCTAGAATATCGTGCGGTTTTAGGCGTCTAGAGAGGCGCCTATAGCTCCTATATCTAGTAGAGCTATAGCTTACGGTACTAGTACTATACGTAAGGGTCCCCTAGGGGGGGTAGAGAGAGGGGGATTTTTTTTCTTTTCCTTTATTTTTCTTTTCTTTTTCTTTATTTTTCCTTTCTCCTAATATTTTATCTTTATATATTAGTTAGATTTCCTTTATTTTTCCTTTATTTTTCCTTTTTCTTCTATAATATCTAATATATAATTACTTTCTCCCTATTCTATATATTCTATAATCGTGCGTAATATAAAAATAAGTAAGAAGAAAGTAGATTTAATAAAGGAGATATAGTTAGTATATCGTACGTAGTATATTATACTAGTAGAGATTTTTCTTTAGTACGTACGGGTTTAAGTTAGTTAATAAATACTTCTACTTTAATATTAAGTATATTAGTTAAGATAAGTCTCTTAATTACTACATTTAGCGTTTTCTTTATATATATATTAGCTAGGTTATCTTTACTATTAATCTATCTAACTTCTATAATTTCCCTATTCTTATATAATTCCTAAAGAGATATAATATTAATTATAAGTCTCTTCTTATTTATTATACTAAGTTTTACAAGGTAATTATATAGGGACTTTAAGTCTAAGTATACTACTACTAGAACCTAGGGTAATTAGAGTATTTATATAATCTATTATAATATTATACTAATAGTAATAGTATTATTAAAGCTATTTACTATTCTATATAGCTTACTTATAAGAACGCTCCTTATAACTCTCTTATATTTAATAGAATTCTAGTATATAATATTACTATAGATTTTAAAGTTATATCTATCCTTTATATAGTGCTCTATTACTAGGATAATAATAAATCTAATCTAGGAGCTAAGGTCCTTATTATTTATAAATAATCTATCTATAAAGATAAATAGTTTCGTATAGTCTAGCTATAGTAGAATAAATATTAGGCCTCTTTCTAGGTTATTAATTTACTATTAAAGTTATACGTTAAGGGTATTAATATCCTCTATAGATAGTACTATTATCTATATAGCTACTAATAGGTTAAATACTACCTCTAGTTAGTATACTAATATAATATATATACTCTTAGCTCTCTATATAATATACTATTAGGTAGTATCTTATACTATTAGGTCTATTATATAGAGGTTACTAGTTTATCCTTTCTATACTAGTTTAATCTTATCTTATACTATTATAATTCTCTCTCTATTAAATTTAATAGGTTAGTCTTTAGATAGGATTATCTTTAGTTTCGTATAGAACTTTACTTTATCTAGTTCCTCTTATTCTTTCTATATAAAGGCTAGAGTAATAATACTAATTATATTATCTATTTATAGACTAGTAATCCTAAATATACTTTATCCCTTATCTATAATTAATAGATATAGGTCGTATAATAAAGTTCTTATTCTTAGTTTCTTCTTATAGTAGTTATAATAGGTCTTAAACTAATATAGGCCTAATTCTACTATACTATAGAGTAGTTATATAATATATAGGATTGTATTTAGTAGGAATAAGTTCTATAGTTCCTTTAGGGGTTTTACGTATAGCGTATAGAGAAGTTTATCCTTTAATTATATATAGGCTTAAGTAATATCCCTAAGCTTATAGTATATTCTATATATAGCTATTAGTAATACGCCTATTACTAGTATTAGTCTCTAGCTTATCTACTAGATTATTAGAGACTAAGTAAGGATTTCCTCCTTACTAGTATTTAAGTAGCCTATAAGTACTAGCCTAGATTTTTTATATAATTATATTATCTTTCCTTTAATCTCTTGTATAAGTTAGAGGTTAAAGATCCTACTATAGTACTTATTTTTATTAAGGTAGAGGATTTTAAATATACTATTAGAGATAAGTATATCTATCTCTATACGATTAGATTCTTTAAAGGGTACTCCTAGTATTATTATTACTCCTTCTTCGCGTAGTTTAACTACTAACTTATAATTATTCTTCTCCTTCTAGGTAAGAAATAACTATATATATTACTATATATACTTCCTAGATCTTCCTCTTTTCCTAAGTTATAGTTACTTAGCTTATACGTATAGCGCCTTAGTATTCCTATATAGTCTATTTCCTTACTATATAGCTCTTCTCTCTAGTATATCCTCTTTATCTAATCTCTCCTCTCCCTTATAAAGGTTACGCTCTTTTACCCCTATAGGCTATAGTATACCTATAGCTACTATTAAGGTTTATTCCTAGGAAGGTTCTTAACCCTTCTTATAAGTAGTTTTAGCCTCTTATTATATAGCTCTTGCGGGCCTTCTACGCGCGCGTATATAGGGTAGTTTAACCTATAGTAGGAGTAGCTTATCTAGGTTAGCTAGTTCTTCTATACTATATAGCTTTTATAGCTAAGTAGTGCGGTAGTATAGTTTAGCTTAAGTATACCTAAATATAACTAGTCTATTATTAAGCTTAACTATTATATTTTTACCTTTAATACCTTTAAGCTTATATAGGCCTATCTATCCACCTTTTTCTCTCTAAACTATAATCTTAGAGTTAAGTAGGAGGTTTAGAATCTCGTATAACTTTATACTATTATAGGTATTAATCGCACGGTTAATATTAGCTCTTATCCTCTTATTCTTAAGTATTCTTATAGCTTTATATATAGTATTTACTCTTTATATTATCTTAGATAATAGGGGTAAGTTAATATTAATCCTTAGGTAGGTTCTAAAGACTAGTAGCGTTAGTATAAGCCTATTTAGACTAGCTATATTATTAAGGGCTTTAACTACTATTTATAGGATAGCCTTATTATCTATACTACTATCTAATTCTACTCTTAGGATATTAAATATACGCCTTAGTAGTGCGTATACGCGTTTAATCTTTTCTACTACTTAGTATACTTCTACTAGTATTTATCTATATTCTATACTAATAATCTTTATATAGGTCCTAAACTCTTCTATAGTAAAGTTAGTTCCTAGGTTATATATAATATAATCTAAGGGTCCTTAGTAGGTATTAATCTAGTACTTATATAGTACCTCCTAGGTATCTCGTATAGATATAGACTTTAAGAATATTACTACTTAGAATACTATATCTATATTAATAATGTATAGTATATCCCTATTATTAATTTATACGATATTAAGGATAATCTTATAGTTAAAGTATAAGTTATCCTTAATTATTAATTTAAACCTTTATAGTAAGGTCCCTTATTATTAATAGAAGTAGTAGAACTTCTAGATTACCTTTAGTATAGAGGCGTCTACTTTATAACCTACTTCTATAAGTATCTTATAAAGTTATTCTATACGTAGGTGTCTAAATCTATAATATAGGTATTATAGTTCTATTTCTATAAAGAAGGAAGTAGTTTCTTTCTTACTAATATTAAAGAATAGGTATCCCTATTTATGTATAATAGGGACTATTATACTATCCTTACGTACGATAACATTTAATATATTATTAAAGTACGCGCCTAAGTAATTAGTATCTACTAGGTATAGTAGAAATAGTATAGGAGTATCTAGTACGTAGTATATAACTATTCCTACTAGGTTAGTAATATATATAGTTTCTAGTAATCTCTTTAGGTTCTATCCTCTAAAGCTAATATTACTTATTCCTAGAGTCTAGTCTATCTTTATATAAGGGTTCTTATATATATATACCTCTAGCTATATTTTACTAACTATTAAGACTATTACTATGCTAGTATCCTATAGTTCGCCTTAGTACGTCGTATAGTATCTTCTATCTAGTATAAACTAGTCTACTTAATATTATATATCTATACTATATATATCTTTACTAGTTATATAATAAAGATATATAGTAGAAGTTAGGTAGTAGATAGCTTAGTTACTATTATCTTAGTTATAATCTAATTCCTACTTATCTTCCTATATAGTCTTATTATCTACTTTACTATTAGATATTCCTTTAAAGCTTATAATATAAGCTATTATATCTTCTTATAAAGGGGTATTACTATAGAATTCTTTATATAAGCTAATATATTAGCGTCTAGCTCTTAATTAATCTATATATAGATAATTTAATAACTAATATCCCTCTTTATAGTAAATAAAGTAATATTTTAGAGTTTACCTAGAAGGTCTATTATATTATTATTTCCCTTATATAGAAGATACTCCTATTCTCTTTATAAAGGAAGAGGGTTTATTCCCTCTACTACTACTACCTAAGTATCCTATACGTAGTATTAAGGTATACTATTAGTCTATATAGTATAATTCCTTTAGCTCTTATAAGTATTAGGTTACCTATCTATCTATTATAATCTAAAGTATAGATTATAGATTACTAAATAGTACTTCGTACGTTAGCTTAATTAAGAATATAGCTTACTCTAATTCTAGTTAGCTATAGTAAGCTTGTACTACTATAGTATATAGGGGGACTTCCCCCTAAAAATCCTATCTAAGCGCCCTCTATATAAGGGTTAGCTTATTAATTATAATTTCTAGGACTTTATATAGGTTTAGAGTTAGGTTCTTATATTTATATCGTACGAATAATATTATTATCTAGTTAGTCTAGTACTAGTTATAGTTAATATTAGTATTAAAGTAGTTATTAAGTTTTTCGTATAGGTGTTTCTAGTTATAGCTAGGGCCTATATTATATATATAATATATATTCGTATAGCTATCTAGGATATCTAGAAAGATATTTAGATATTATACTTTATTAATATCTAATCTCTAGTATAGTTTAATAAAGATCTTAGTTTTATCTATAAGGATATTATATAGTTTTCCTATATAGTTATTATCCTTCTTCTATACCTTCTAGAATTAGATAAGTTTCTTAGGTAGTAGCTTGTTATTAGCGTAGGCTTAAGTTAGGAGTAATTTATATAGATTATAGGGTATTATAGTTTACTAGTATACCTTAGTAGGTATATATTAGGTAGGTTACTAATCCTACTAGTAATATAATAGTATATTCACCTTAGTTATACGGGGATAGGTAAGTATAGTACTAGCGCTAGTATTAGGGATAGTTATCTTAATAGTGCAGGCGCCTATAGGTTTAATTCTACTAGCTCTATATATACTACTTAAGGTTTCTTACCTTTAATATCTTCGTATAGAGTCTCTATTCTTATAGTTAGGTTTATCTATATAGGAATTATAATTAGATCTCCTAGTATATACCTCCTCTAGGTTAGATCGTATAGCTTCCTACTCTAGGAATTATTATCTTTAAGGGTATAATTTATCCCTTTACTACCTAGTACTACTAGTAGCTCCCTACGGAACGCGCGGCTGATTTAGTTCTAGTAATCCTCTATCTATTCACTAAAATCTTCAATAAATAATTAGAGGAACTCTAGGCCTATAAGGCTTATAACCTATAGTTTATATAGCGCGCATTTAGTGTATAAAGCTAGTTACTCCTTTATTAGATTGGATATATTAATTAAGTCTATCTAATATTCCAACTTTACCTCCTTCTAAAGGGTTATTATAGAGATATTTATACCTCTTACTATATCTTCCTATTATCCTTTATCTTCTATTATATCTTAGTAGCTCCTATACAAGCTTATAGGTCTAGACTAGGTATCTTATTTAAATAGTATTTAGATAGTTTTTACTATCTAGTTTCGATTATATAGCGTATTATTATTTATTTATATAAGTTATATACTATCTCCTATTATTCTATATAGGGTCTTAGACGACTTATATACCCTATTACTAGGTACGTAACTATAAGTATTTTTAGTCTATATAGTTTAGTAATTAATCTTCTTATCCCTAGTTATTTCTATTTAGGATACGCACGAAATAGAGACTAACTTCTACTAGAAGGTTTAACTCCGTCTTTACTTAGCTAATTTATAAATAAAGTTAATTACCTACTAATTAGTATTCGTAAGCTTCCTCTATAGCGCGAAAGTATATAGTAAGCTTTATATAATATTATATAGTGTTTAAGTTGATTCTCTTAAGTAAAGGTATATTTTTTTATAGTTCTTCTTCTACGTACGATCGATCTACAATCTATATAGGGGAACTATATATACGGGCTATAGGCCTATGTATCTAGTTACCCCTTTACTAGAAGCTCTTACTATACGTGCTCTATAGTACGTGATAGCTAGAGCTACTACGTACGAATAGATATAGTATTTTTATAATAAATATCTTATATACTACTTAGATAAAATAGGCTTAGGATATTTCCTAGTAAGAAAATCTAAGTATAAATAGTTTTAGAACGAATATAAAAAGTAACTTATAAATAATACCTATAGGATAAATAATAGGTAGGATATTTTACTAGTATAATAATAGTAGATAAAACTATAAATAATATATTAATTAATAAGCGATATATATATATACTATAGTAATACTATCTATAGGATAAGTATAAATAATATAAAGAAGCTAAGATACTAAATAGATTTATAAGGAGAGAATATAAATAAGATAAGTCTTTTTTAGATAGGTACTTAATAAACAAGAATATAATACTATTAACGTAGAAAAACTTATTAAACTCCTAGTTATAGTAGGAGTATAATAGATAAAGGTATTATTAGATTCAAGATTATTTATAAACTTTATATTACTAAACGTAGTATAATAAGCTAGACTTAAGCCTATAGAGAAGGAGTACCTCTATCTAGTCTATATCGCGAATAGAAAAGCTATACTAGGAGAACTAGTAGTAACGCACGAGATAACTATAATACTTAATATCTAAGGAAAAGCTATAGAGATATACTTAGATATCCTAGCCTTAGCTAGTAAAGATATTATTTTAGGACTACTATAGTTATAAGAGTTTAATCCTAAAGTTAATTAGAAAAACTAGACCCTCTTATAGATAGACTATAAAGATATATATAGATCTAAGCCTATATATTAATAGAATAAGATAGTAGATAAGAAGATAATTTATAAATTAACTACTTTATAACTAATATATAATAAAAGTATAGTTACCTCTATAGATACTAACTAAGTATTAGGTTATAAAGTAAGAGTATTAGAGAAACGCGTAACTCCTAATATCCTATAATAGTATAAGGAATTTAGTTACCTCTTTATAGAAGGAATAGAAGAAAACTCTCTACTAAAGTATTAACTCTAGGACTATATAATTATATTATAGGAAAGGAAGGAACTAATTTCTAGACCTATCTATAGACTATTAGAATATAAGTTAGAAATACTTAGAGACTATATTAAGAAGAATCTTATAAGAGGGTATATATAGGAATTAATATTGCTAGTAGGCTACCTAATATTATTTATACTAAAGAAATAAGAGCTATCTTAAGTATATATTAACTTTAGGAAGCTTAATAATATTATAATAAAGAACTACTACCTACTACTAAATATTATAGAACTACGCAATAGACTAGTATACGTAAAGATATTTATAAAGCTAGATCTATAGGACGGTTACTACCTAATTAGAATAAAAGAAGGTAAAGAATAGAAGATAGTATATAGAATACGCTATAGCTATTATAAGTATATAGTAATACTATTTAGGCTAACTAATATACTAGCTATATTCTAAGTATTAATTAATAATATACTTAGGGAATACCTAGATGAATACGTCATAGTATATTTAGACGATATATTAATTTACTTATAGTTTATAGAAGAATATAAAAGATATATTAAAATAGTATTATAAAGCTTAGACTAGTATAATCTAAAGCTAAAACTAGAAAAATATAAATAGTATAAGATAGAAGTTAAATTTCTTAGATATATAATTAGTACTAAAGGAGTAAAAATAAGCGAAGAAAAGATTAAAGTAGTAAAAGTATAGAAAGAACTAAGGAATATTAAAGAAATATAATTATTTTTAAGATTTATTAACTTTAATAGATACTTTATAAGGAACTTTTTAGGAAAAGCCTTACTACTCACGAACCTAATAAGGAAAGATATACCTTAGTTATAGATAAAAGAATATTAAGAAGTATTTAATAAACTTAAGATAGTTTATATAATACTACCTATATTAGTACTATTCTATAGAGGAGAAGTATTAAGATTTAAGACTAATATATTAAACCTTATATATAGCGTAGTAGTACTATAAGAACGCGAAGGAAAATAGTACCTAATAGCCTACTACTCTAGAAAGTTCTTAGGACTAGAAGAATAATATAATATATATAATAAGGAATTACTTATAATAGTAAATATACTAAAATATTAGAGAATTTACGTAGAAAGTTACTTAGAACTTATAATATTTACTAATTATAAGAACTTAGTTATATTTATAATAACTAAAGTATTAAATTAATAATAAACTAGATAGTTAGAACTCTTAGGATAATATAAATTCTAAATTATATATATACTAGGAAAAGATAATAGTAGAGTAGATGCCCTTAGCTAAAGATATAATATAGTAGGAATAAAAGAGAATATTAAAGGAACTATACTAAAGTTTAATTAGGATAGATCGCTAGGACTAGTGAATAAGATTAATATAAATTAAGAAATTAATAATCTTATAATAATTATAAATAATATACCTAAAGAATTATAGGAAGTAATTATAAGATAATACTACGATAATCTAGTATATAGATACCCTAGAATTATAAGAACTATAGAACTTATTAAGTAAAACTATAAGTTTAAGAATATAAAGGATAAGATAACGACTTTTATTAGGAAATACGTAGACTATTAAAAAAAAAAATAGTACTTATATACTATATAGTAAGATATAGGTAATTATAAGGTAGTAACTAGAAGATAATAGTACTTATCGTAGGTTATAATAGATAGTAAAGGGATAATAGTTATCTCTAGAAGAGAGTTAATTAATAAAATAATACTTACTAAACTATCTTTATAAGAGGGGCGCCCTTTATACGTAGACGTAGTATAGTCCCTTCTTAGGGGCTTAGTATTACTACCTAAGTTATATAATATAGGGTCTCTTTATAGAGCCTCTATTATAGTAATAGAATTACTAGAATTTCCCTAGGAAGATATCTTAATAGACTTTATAATAGGACTACTACTATTAAAAGACCTAGCTATAGGAATTAGTTATAACGTAATAATAGTTATTATATATAGATTTATTAAATATATAGAGATAATACTATTTAGGAATAACTATACTATATAATAGATAGTATTTATATTCCTAGATTAAATAATTAGATATTATAGTATACTAAAGTTAATTATTAGTAATAGAGATAAGCTCTTTATATTAAACTTTTAGGTAATGCTACTAGTATTAATAGGTATAAAAAGAAAGCTATTAATAGCTTATTATCTATAGATAGATAGATAAACGGAAAGAATAAATTATATAATAAAAGTATATCTACGAATTTACGTTAATACTTAATAAAATAATTAGGTATTATTACTACCTATAGTATAACTTACGTATAATAATAAGTTCTTAGAATTAATAGGAAGAATACTATTCTTCGTAAATTATAGAAGATACCTAAACCTATTTAAAAGAATATTACTAGGACTAAAGGTATAAGTAGTAATAGTAACTATAGATAAACTTAAGAAGGTATACGAAGAAATATAAGATAAGATACTTAGAGTATAAGAAAATAGTATTAGATACGCTAATAAGAAATGAAAAATAGTACCTTAGCTAAAAGAGGGGGATAAAGTATATTTATATATAAAGAATCTATATATAAAATAACTAAGTAAAGGACTTAATAATATTAAGGTTAGACTATTTTTAATTAAGGAATAAAATAGACTAGTTAACTATACTTTAGAACTTCTAAAAGATATAAAAATCCACTCTAGGTTCTATATAAGTAAACTAGAACCTACTAACCTAGAAATACTAATATAATAAACTTTTCGCTATAAGACTAAAGAAGAAGATAAATTTAAAGTTAAAGATCTCTATAGATACTATAAGATAGGATGTAAAGAATTCTAGGATAATAACTTCTACTAGGAATAATTAGTTAAATAGAAAGGCTACCTAGAATTAGAAAATATATAGGAACTAGAAGCTAACCTCTAGAACTATAAAGAACTACTTGAAAAAATAAGAAGGAAATACTATATCTACTTCTATATAGGAGTAAAAGAATAATAATAACTATATAAGGATAGCGTCTACGAAATAATATAGAAAAAATAAGAAGAAAAATACTATAAACTAAAAGTCTTAGTAAGAAGTAACCTCTAAAGGCGCCTCGCCTAGGACTAAGGCTTTACTAAGATAACTAGGAACGCTAGTATCCTAGATATTATCTCCTAGACTAGATATTATACTCTAAGTAAAAGGTAAAAGAGTAAGCTCTCTAGCTATAGTTACTATAGTCTCTTACTCCTCTAGGCGAATAATAGTAGCTTTCTTAATAGAAATTACCTTAGTAGCTTTCTCTATATTAGCGCGCAGCGCCTACTATAATATAAGAGCCTTATACTCTACCTCTTCTAAATAATTTTAGAGACGCTCTTTTTTAGAACGTAAAACCTCCTATTTATTTTTAGAAATCTAGATATTATAGGATTTTAAGTTTAAACGATTATAGTTATTATAACGACCTAAATAAGTATATACCCTATAAATAAGATTTATAGTATAATAATTAGAATAAGTAATTAGTATAATATCCCTAAAAGAATTAATAAAGGTAGTAAGATTTATATAATAAACTTTACTATTAGAAGGAACCTTAGGTATAGTAGAAAAGGTTTTAGGATAAAAACCTAGAGGAGAGGGGGATAGTATTATAACCCTATAAAGTAACTATACCTACTCTACCCTATAGTAATCTCTTACTAAGAGTGAATATAAGAGATTATATTACGTAATATAATCTCCTACTCTCTCTTATATTAAGAGAGTAAGAGAGTATAACTAATCTCTTAATCTCTTTAATCTCTAGAGATTAATAAATTAAAGAGATTAATATAGTTAGCTAGTATATATATAATTATAGATAATAAACCCCTAGGGCTTATTATATTCAACTTAAATAGTTTAAGAGATAATATAGCTATTTAAGTTACTACTTCTACGCTCTATTATATCTAGTAAGACCTATCTATCCTAACCTTACTTTATCTTTAAGAACTAACCTTACTCTATTAGTATACCTTTAGTATCCTAGTAGACTCTTAATAGAAACCTTACTATTTAACTTTCCTCTAATAGATTCAAGAGTAATAATAAGTAAGTAAGTAGCGATATTATAATTAGGAGCTATATTATACTATAAAATAATAGAAATAAGGGGCTTAAGGAAGGGCGCGCTATACTAAGGAATATAGCGTATTAGTACGCTACTAACCCCTATCGCGAGGACATTTAACGCGCTCCTCTATACTCGCTAATAGGATTACACTCTAATAAGAATAAGAACCGAATAGGGCCTAAAGTATTCGGATAAGAGGCTTACTAACTAGTAATACGAGCGAGGGTATCTATATACTTAATTTATATATTTACTTAATATATACCGAATATAAAACTCGCGATCTTAAAAATAAGGCTATAGAGCTATATATAATAGTTATTATTACGAGATTTTATAGTAGAGTAGTAATTAAAGGACTATAAGTAATTTATACTATCCGAATTTTAATAGAAGGTTAACGTTATAGCCTAAGTAAGTAGTTTAAGCTAGAGCTAGAGGTATAGCTCTTAGAGGCTCTTTAGTAGCTATAGTATTAGTAACTTAGTAGCGACGCTTATTCTTTAGTATAGATAGAGCTAAAGCTTTTCTCTTTACTATAGCTAGAGCTTATATAGAATTTTTAGTATTAAGAGTAGCTTTTTAAGTAGCGCGCTAGGCGGCCTTAATAGCTCTCTCCTTCTCTCTTACTAATTTAAGAGTAGCTCTCTCTACCTATTTCTCCTCTACTATCTACTTTTTATATTATTTATTAGCCTACTATAGCTCCCTTCTCTTAGCTTTTTAGAGTTTCTCTTACTCTCGTTTATACTACTTTACTACCTTACGAGTCTTAGCTTCTTGTACCTTACGCGGCGACTAAAATACGCCTCTACTATAGTACTCCTCTCTCTACTAGAGGTTAAGAGGTTTAATCTTCTTCTAGTATCTCTATTTAACGCGGAGAGCTACTTATAATCCCTTATTCTTATACTTAAGTAGCTTATTTTCGACTTAGAGACTATAGAGTAGAGAGCGTATAGCTCGAGCTATAGGCTAAGTAGTATTAGTTACTATATACTAGAGTTAATAATCTATCTATCTCTAACTACTATTATTAAGTTATAATAGTAAGCTAGAGCGTAAGCTCTTATTTACTAGTAAGTTATTAAACTTTTTAAGTATATACTTAGTATCTCTTAGCTATATACTAGTAGCTTTAAAGGCCTTTAATATAAGTAGAGCTTTAAACGTAGTTATCTAGGCTCGCTAGAAGAGTAGAAAGAAGTTGCCTTTATTAATTATAATAAGGCCTAGCGCGTAGTAGAGGTATTAAGTAAGTTTAGTAGAGTAGGTAGATAAGAGAGGCTTAAAAACTACTATATTAAGAGGCTAGAGAGTATAAGTTAAATATAGAGGAAAGATAGCTAGTAGAATCCTATTTTAATCGCAATAATTAATAAAAGATAAAGTAATATAGAAGCTATACCTATCTAAAATAAGTAATTAATATAAGTATCTTGCCTTACTCTTAGTATAATAATTAAAAACCTACTCGAGCTATACTAGTCCTAGATTATTATTTATCTATCTAGATAGAGATAAGCTTACGTAAGCGAGATACTCTCTAGCTTTAATTTCATCTACCTATACTAACTATATAGCTCCTTAGGTAGCCTTATAGATAATACTAGGTAGTAGAGATATCCTATTAGCGTAGATGTAAGCTAGGATAGCTATCTACGCACGCGATCTATCTTAAAGAGCCTCTCTAACCTTCTTTCTCTCCTAATTACTATAGCTAAATATACGTTTTAACCTATTAGTTATACCTATTAGAAAGTCTTTCTTATCTATATTATATAATTAGGATAAAAAGTCTAGCTATACCCTCGCGCTTAGGCTATACCTACTACTTTTAATTACTACTTTAGTAAGCTATAACTTACTACAACTACGTCTAAATAATTATTTAAGAGTACTAAAATAGTTATATTATATCTAATATTTAGTCTAGTAGCCTTTAGTAGCTTTATAGGCTATAAGGCGGTCTAGTATAGATAAAATCAGCTTCTTAATAAGAGAGTTAGGTATAGTAGCCTATACCTCCTTTAAGCTAGTCTTAAAGTACCTCTACTCCTCCTCTATACTACCTATTATATTAAACTTAGAGTAGAGCTTATAGAGTATCCTTTTAAGTACTAATTATATATATTCTATAGGGTTAAGGTTAGGAGAATAGAGTAACTAGTTAAGTATAGGAATATTATAAACCTCTAGCTAATCTAATAAGCGTTAAGTATTATAAATAGGTAAGTTATCCTATATAAATAGATCCCTATAATTATATATAGGGTAGAGGCCTTTATAGAGTACTTTTATATAGCTCTATAAGGTATAGCCTCTACCTAGGCTTTATAGATCGCGAGTTATAATAATAAGAGGACTACGTCTAACCTTACCCTCCTCTATTAACTAAATAGCCCCCTAAACTATATAAGTAGGCTAGTAGCTAGTAGCTACCTCCTCTACTATCTTATAACTCTATTTTTATAAGAGGAGGCGCTATACCTATTCTATATTATAGCTAGAACTATAAGTAATACTATACTTATTACTAAAAATAAGAGTCTCCTTCTCCTACTTCTACTTAGATAACTACTTAATAAGTTATAGGCGTAATTTAGCTATATCCTTATTAATTAGAGGTTTACGCTTTACTTAGAATTTATAGAGGCCCTCTATAGCTAATATATTATATACTATATAGTAAGAAATAGTAGGTTAAGTAGTCTTATTATTCTATAGTCCCGCCTCTTTTATAAGTAGAAGGTACTTAATTTTTAGGTATTTTTTAACGATCCGCTCTAGCCGTCGAATAGCTCGTTTAGTTAGAATATAAGGGCGCCCTATCTAAAGGTAGCTTGTAGTTTTATAGGTAGTTTTATAACACTATTTTATTTAGTTAATAGCGCTTAGTGAATAGTTAAGCCTATTAGCTACTTTACTAGCTACTTATTGCGAGTCGAGTAGCTTAGGAATAAGTAGGAGATAGATTATTGATTTGAAGCTATATAGAGAGAGCGCTATATATATACAAGGGAAGCTCGAATAGCTCGCTTACGTAATGCGTACTCGCGTACTCCTCTATTAAGCTACGCTCCTCTATATTAAGTTAAGCTCGTAGATATTAGGTATACCCAATATCTCTATAACCGAGGTTGAGCCGAGCTCAATTATAATACTACTACACCCTTATCTAATATACCTATATAATAATTATGCTGCGTATCTAATAATTTACCTCCGCGCTTTCAATTACCCGAAATTTCTATACTAAAATACCTTATTTTAATAGAGTTATATAGAGTTAAAAAATAGGTAGCTCTTTAGTATTTATAAAGTTATAGGGTAGCACGTATAGAGTATAGCTAGACTTTTTATCCCGATTATAGGTATACTAAGGCTTAATATAATACTCCTCTATTTTTTAGTATAATTGCTTAAAATATAACTTATATTTTATATAGGAATTAGTAGCGTAGTAGGTACAATTGATACTAGAGGTCTATTTTAATATAACTAAGCTCTTATTTTAGTTAATAAAGCGCGTAACCTAGCTCTCTCCTACGTGCTCATAAGCTATTTATACAACCTAATTTTTTATTATCTCTCTTATAGGTAGAAGGCCTCTCTTAGTAAGTTTTTTAATATATTTAAGTAGCTCTAACTCTTATTATAGGCTGAGTTTACGTCTATTATTTAAACGCGTATAAATTAAGCTTATTACGCTATAGTGCCTTTAGCTAAGTATAGTACGATTAACGTTAAACTAGGTAGTAGTTTTTATATACGAAAAAGGTTTACTATAGTCTTACGAGTTAATTACTTCAATTATAGCTTTAATTATACTTATATTAGTAGAGTTATCGCGTGGGGAGTTTAGGTAGTTAGGACGGAGTTTTATATTCCGCGTGCATTAAGTGAATACGTGCATTAGGGTGTCTATGCGCGTGATGCACGTATTCGCGTAATATATACTAAATACTAAACTCGCGATCTTATAAATAAGGCTATAGAGCTATATATAATAGTTATTATCACGAGATTTTATAGTAGAGTAGTAATTAAAGGACTATAAGTAATTTATACTATCTAAATTTTAATAGGAGGTTAATATTATAGCCTAAGCGAGTAGTTTAAGCTAGAGCTAGTAGTATAGTACTTAGAGACTCTATAGTAGCTATAGTATTAGTAACTTACTAGCGACGCTTATTCTTTAGCGTAGATAGAGCTAAAGCTTTTCTCTTTACTATAGCTAGAGCTTATATATAATTTTTAGTATTAAGAGTAGCTTTTTAAGTAGCGCGCTAGGCGACCTTAGTAGCTCTCTCCTTCTCCCTTACTAATTTAAGAGTAGCTCTCTCTACCTATTTCTCCTCTACTATCTACTTTTTATATTATCTATTAGCCTACTATAGCTCCCTTCTCTTAGCTTTTTAGAGTTTCTCTTGCTCTTATTTACGCTACTTTACTACCTTACGAGTCTAAGCTTCTTATACCTTACGCAGCGACTAAAATACGCCTCTACTATAGTACTCCTCTCTCTACTAGAGGTTAAGAGGTTTAATCTTCTTCTAGTATCTCTATTTAACGTAGAGAGCTACTTATAGTCCCTTATTCTTATACTTAAGTAGCTCGTTTTTAACTTAGAGACTATAGAGTAGAGAGCGTATAGCTCGAGCTATAGGCTAAGTAGTATTAGTTACTATATACTAGAGTTAACGATCTATCTATCTCTAACTACTATTATTAAGTTATAATAGTAAGCCCTTATTTACTAGTGAGTTATCGAACTTTTTAAGTATATACTTAGTATCTCTTAGCTATATACTAGTAGCTTTAAAGACCTTTAATATAAGTAGAGCTTTAAACGTAGTTATCTAGGCTCGCTAGAAGAGTAGAAAGAAGTCGCCTTTATTAATTACAATAAGGTCTAGCGCGTAGTAGAGGTATCGAGCTATACGCTCTCTACTCTATAGTCTCTAAGTCGAAAATGAGCTACTTAAGTATAAGAATAAGGGACTATAAGTAGCTCTCCGCGTTAAATAGAGATACTAGAAGAAGATTAAACCTCTTAACCTCTAGTAGAGAGAGGAGTACTATAGTAGAGGTATATTTTAGTCACTGCGTAAGGTATAAGAAGCTTAGACTCGTAAGGCAGTAAAGTAGCGTAAACGAGAGTAAGAGAAACTCTAAAAAGCTGAGAGAAGGGAGCTATAGTAGGCTAATAAATAATATAAAAAGTAGATAGTAGAGGAGAAATAGGTAGAGAGAGCTACTCTTAAATTAGTAAGGGAGAAGGAGAGAGCTACTAAGGTCGCCCAGCGCGCTACTTAAAAAGCTACTCTTAACACTAAAAATTCTATACAAGCTCTAGCTATAGTAAAGAGAAAAGCTTCAGCTCTATCTACGCTAAAGAATAAGCGTCGCTAGCAAGTTGCTAACGCTATAGCTGCTGTAGAGTCTCTAAGTGCTACACCACTAGCTCCAGCTCAAACTACTCGCTCGGGCCGCAACGTCAACCTCCCATCAAAATTCAGATAGTACAAATTACTCACAGTCCTTTAATTACTACTCCACTACAAAATCTCGTGATAATAACTATTATATGTGGCTCTACAGCCTCATTTATAAGATCGCGAGTTTGGTGTTCAGCGTGCATCACGCGAACACGTGCATCACGCGCACAGACACCCTAAGTGCACAGACACCCTACTCGCTGGTAAATTGCATTCAAGTCCTACGTTGACATTGCTCCAATTACAAGCAGCCACGACAGACTATGAAGGTGGTCCGAGAGGCATACACGTCAAATTTGATGGTATGCTCGGCATCGCGCTCGTTGGATAATGTGAGGAAGGTTTTTGGGGGTCTAATGGTATCCTTTGTTGCAATATGAGGCGCAGATGGCGTATCGCTGCTACTAGTTCCGGCGGTTAGTGCGGTGTTTCGAACAGGTGTTGTAAGTAGTTGCTTGCGGTGCCGTTGCTTCCTAGATGTCCCAGTCATGACGTATATCGCGGATTGTACGGTCGAGCGAGGAAGCTGAAGGTTGGAGGTAATCGCTCTGTAGCTCCAACTTGAATACTGCGAAAGCGAGTAGATGAGACGTCTTTCCTCGGGTGTAAGATGCGTGCCGGAATCGCAGGCTCGCTTACTTCCCCACTCATGTCGCTTGGGGCGTGACCCACGGGAGATATTTGGCATATAGTTTAGAAATAGTTGAAAAGTGCGATAAGTGAAAGGAGTTCGATGGTGTTACGCTAGTGGAGAGGTGTCCCGGGGCGAATTTTCCTCACAATTACTCTTGGCTTCCACCTTACCAAACTAAGCTATGCACTAAACAAGAGTGGTGCTTAAAGTTATATCAAGTGGTGATATCACGGGCTGCGCCACATTTGACCATCTAAAGTAGACTAGACCGAGATTGTAGCTGGCTGTGAGATTCAGAACGTAGGATCTAGTCTTTCTAGCTTTTTGAGCCAACTTCTGTTTTCACTCTCTACCCCCGTGGCACTTCCATGTTTCATCTTGCTAAACCCTAAAGCTATTAGAGCCAACTGTATCCTTTAGCGTACGGTCTATTTGATTTTCTGCACCCGGGAAAGCCGCAGAGCAAAGTACCTGGTATTGGCCTGTTTGTCAAGACCAGCACCTATTACATTCACAACAGAGGGGCTCTTACTCTAGCGTGAAAGCTTGCATGTTCGCTAACATTATATATAGGTAAGCCCTGAGTATTCTTTATTCGGAAGTAGGGAGTCCCTTCGAACAATCTCATAAGTAGAGTTGCTAACAATCAAATAAGTTTGCAAATATAGATTCTCGAATCCACTTGATTCAGCTTCAATCAAATCAAGTATCTACAGCAAAATTTTGCCTGCAAATCAAGTTTTGAGTGAAATATTTGCTTGATTGATTAAAGATTAATTAATATTTTAGCTGATTAATTAAGTTTTCTGTAAGGATTTTGAGTACGCTGATAGATTGATCTTGCGATAGTTTTCTAGTATTATTGTAATATTGTTAGTAAGCTACCAGCTACCCTAGATTATCTAATCTTACCGTATGCTGCTTACTATTAACCCTACATCTTAAGGCTATCTCTTGCGTTGTTTTTACCTATTATGCCACTGAAATCCACCCTTAGAGGTGCTGAATGCGCTACTAGAGGCGCCGATAGACTAGTAAAACGCGCCTAAGTGCTGCGCGGTAGTAGCATAGCAAGCTAGCTACTTGAGCTACTAGAATTATAGGCTTAACTACCTATTAAGCCCCTAATAGAGGTACCTCCTAAGGATATAGAGCTACTAAATCCGCGCCTCTTACTACATAGAGCGCTAGCTACTACCGCGTCTTAGGCTACTAAGGAGCGCCCGTTTAAGTCGTAGTTGCGCGATAGTATACTAGAGCTAGTAGTTAATGCGCCTATAGAGGATAGTTCGAGAGCTACTATAGTAGCTACTATAGAGGGAGAGGATAGTAATAAGGAGCTACTTAACGAGCGCTTTATAGATAACTTTAACAGTATTAATTAGAGTCGCTTACTGCGGTTTTATAAGCCTCTACGCACACTAAAGGGTAAGAAAAGCTAGGTTTTTAAGTATAGCTACTATATTATATTACTTACTAATATAGATAGGACCTTTTAGATCTACTAGTACTATTATCAGCGAAAGATTCTTAATACTTAAGGTTATAGCTACCTCGAGGTTATACTATTAACGAGCTCTATTATTATCTACCTAAAGGCGAATAAACCTAGCTACTATATCTTATAGCGCGGTAAGATATAGCTAGTATTAAAAGGTAGGTAAAAATCTATATACGAAGCCGCTAAAGCTAGCGTAAATGTTAGCTAGGATATAGCTAATATACTTAGGAACTTTAATGTATAAGGCCTTAGGATAGAGTTTATACTATAGATCGTTAATAATAACTACCTACTCCGCGAGCTTAAAATACCTACTTTTTAATTATTAGTATACCGTATAAATCTAGAGGTAGAGCGTATATTATAGGTAAACTACTAGAGCGTATTATACTTTACAATAAGGCTCTATTACTACTTATTTCTATAGGTTACTATAGAACTATTATAAGCTATTAGTAAGATTTATATAAGCTTTAATAGATAGATAACTAAAGGTAGTAAATGTAGGTTCTTTAGGGTTATTACTTATTATGCTAACGCCTCTAGTATCATTAAGAACCTACCTATCGCGCTACTATAATTAACTAGCGCCTATACTAGCGAGCGGATAGTAGAGGTAGTAGCTATAACGCTATAAAACTTTATAGTAGATACCTATAAACTCGGCGTCTTTATACTTAATAACGCGTATACTAATAATATAGTAGTAGATAAATTAGTAGGTTTATATAGCTTTATAGCCTTATATAATTAAATCTACTATACTCCTTATACGCTTAACCTTATTAGCTAGGCTATTTTATTTAGTAAAGATACTAACGCGTATAATAATAATATAATAGAGTACGCTAACGAGGCATAGTATATAGTAGATTAGTATAAAGAGGGCCCTCTTAGCGTACTCCTTAACGTTATAGCGTATATTAAAACGCCTTAATAATATAAGCTATTCGCGAATTTTTAAGTAATTACTAACTAAGAGGTACCTATAGATATATAAAAAATATTCGAGCTAGTAAAGGTAGTTATTACCTACTAGAACTTATTTTATAGCGCCTTTAAGCGCGTAGCTTTACTCTAACCTACCTTTAACGCGTACCTTAACTACTATATTAACTACGTTAAAACTACTAATAAGACTACTAGACTACGTAGTAATAAGGTCCTAGAGGCGCTAAGTTAGATATAGTTAGATAGCCTCTTAGCTACTAATTAGTAGGTTATTAATAACTATATCTACGTGCTAAGGCTACTCTAAGAAGTAACTAAGAGGCTTAAAGGTTGTAGTAAGGTATATTATTTTAGCATAATCTATAAGGTAATACCATACTTTAAGTACTTACTTAGGGAGCTAGAGCGCGAGGTTACGCTATACAAGGTAGTTAACTATAACACTCTAGGCACTCTAGAGGACCACCTTACTATTAATATACGCGTAGCTTAGAATAAAGCTCGTTATTACTACTAGAAACTAGATAACTCGCTATACTACTACGCTACTATAATCCTCTATCTATACTATAAGCGCTACTATAACTATAGCTAGCGTAATAAACCTACCTAGCTTACTATAAATAACGCCTCTTTTTAGCAACTCTAGGCAGCTTATAAGCCTATCTATACGCTATCTCCGCGTTTAAAGTTATAGAACTCGAGCCTAAATACTATTAACGATACTATTAACGCGCTACTTAATAGTAAGCTTAGTAATAATAATAAGGATACTAATAAGTTTTAGTAGTAGAGGCGCCTTAAGCTAAAGTAGACGCGCGAATAGTTTATAAATGGCGGTAATCCTATCTAGTATTAGATAAAGATAAAGTAAAAATACCCTAATCTAGCGCGCTTAGCGATAGATATAATAATAATACCCGCCTCTAGCTGTAAATGCGAGTGACTTTTTAGCGAGCTAGGTAATCTATTAGAGCCTAAACGACGCAAGATTAGCTCTTAGCTACTCGTAGTATTGTAATGTATCTAGGCTTAGGAGCGAGCTAGTTTTAAATAGCCCTTAGAGAGGGTTATAGAGGAGCTTACTAACAACTTTGTAGACGAGATGTACGATATTAATGTATAGGAAGAACCGTAATAGTAATTTGTATAGATATTATTCAGCTTACTAATTAATCTGCAAATATCCAATCAAGTACTTAATCAACTATCCTATAAAGCTATATTTAATCCTATCAATCAAGTACCGAGGCTCTAAAATACCACCCAAATCAAGTGTCAACTTAAATATTTGATTGATTGATTGTTAGCAACTCTGCTTATAAGGCTTAAGGTTTAGGGTTACTATTTCTATTTTTTAATGACCTAGGTAACTCTATTATATTATCTTAGCGTGCCCAGCTTATCAGTAGTAATAGGTGATTGTTCTAGTGCTAATAGGGCCATTAATATTTTTTTTAAGTCTTGAACTTCTTACATTGCATACCCTAATGTGGACAAGCCTGTACGTTTGCACAATTACCGAGTCTTTTCTTATTTTGCTCTCCAAGCATTAAATACCGAATTACTGAGCCTATTAGAGCTCGAATGCATAGGTCACACTCGGCAGTAAGGCTGAATAGCATATAAGTACTGCGGAATTCACAGGTGGGGAAGTATGGTCCTGTGGAGTTACGGGATGTGCCACAGCTATGTGCTCAATACGTATTCAATTTGTTGTGTTGGGTAGTACTCTAAGTAATCATGATATAAATGTTCTGGCCTTAGAATGGGTTAAGCTCGTTAAGCTAGTTAAGCTCAACTTTGCATATCCATACCCTTCCAGTTCCAGTACCAATACTAATTATCATCTCTGATACCACTGAACATGATCGTCGGTACTCTGAGGGCAGCCATATTAGGTTCTCAGAATTGTATGTTATCCATACGCCATTCGCGCTTAAACCTAGGCGCTGATATTGAGGACTCTGAGGTTCCAAGCGGGATGGAAGAGACTCTGAACCTGATAGAGTGCTGATTTTAATAGTGCCAATATCCGTTTGAAGATTTAGGCCAGTGATGTCAAATGAGATGCGGAAAAGTGCCTGGCCAATAATGAGCGTTTGGAGGCATTCGCCGCTGCTCGCATCCCAGATCTTGACCGTCTTATCGGCCGACGCCGACGCTAGCCGGGTCGAGTCGTGGGAGAAGGCCACTGAATTAACCCAATAACTATGGCCCTCGAGCGTCTGGAGGCACTCACCGCTGCTCGCATCCCAGATCTTAACCGTCCTGTCGGCCGACGCTGAAGCCAGCCGGGCCGAGTCGTGGGAGAAGGCCACTGACCTGACCCAATCGCTATGGGCCTCGAGCGTCTGGAGGCACTCGCCGCTGCTCGTATCCCAGATCTTGACCGTCTTGTCGGCCGACGCTGAAGCCAGCCGAGCCGAGTCGTGGGAGAAGGCCACTGACCTGACCCAATCGCTATGGGCCTCGAGCGTCTGAAGGCACTCACCGCTGCTCGCATCCCAGATCTTGACTGTCTTGTCGTCCGACGCTGATGCGAGCCGGGCCGAGTCGTGGGAGAAGGCTACTGAATTAACCCAATAGCTATGGCCCTCGAGCGTCTGGATGCACTCGCCGCTGCTCGCATCCCAGATCTTGACCGTCTTGTCGTCCGACGCCGATGCCAGCTGGGCCAAGTCGTAGGAGAAGGCCATTGAATTGACGGAATCGCTATGGCCCTCGAGCGTCTGGAGGTACTCGCCGCTACTTGCATCCCAAAAGCATTCGCCGCTGCTTGCATCCCAAAAGCACTCGCTACTGCTCACATCCCAGATCTTGACCGTCTCGTCGTCCGACGCCGATGCGAGCCGGGCCGAGTCATGGGAGAAGGCCACTGAATTGACCCAATAGCCATGGCCCTTGAGTGTCTGGAGGCACTCGCCGCTCGCATCCCAAATCTTGACAGTCTTGTCGGCCGACGCCGATGCCAGCTGGGCTGAGTCGTTGGAGAAGGCCACTGACCTGACCCAATCGCTATGGCCCTCGAGCGTCTGAAGGCACTCACCGCTGCTCGCATCCCAGATCTTGACCGTCTTATCGGCCGACGCCGAAGCCAGCTGGGCCGAGTCGTGGGAGAAGGCCACTGAATTGACCGAATTACTATGGCCCTCGAGCGTCTGAAGGCACTCACCGCTGTTCGCATCCCAGATCTTGACCGTCTTGTCGTCCGACGCTGATGCGAGCTGGGCCGAGTCGTAAGAGAAGGCTACTGAATTGATGGAATCGCTGTGGCCTTCGAGCGTCTTGAGGCACTTGCCGTTGCTCGTATCCCAGATCTTCACTACCTTGTCGGCCGACGCCGACGCCAGCCGGGCCGAGTTGTGGGAGAAGACTACTGATTTAACGGAATCTCTATAGCCCTCGAGCTTCTGGATGCACTCGCCGCTGCTCGCATCCCAGATCTTGACCGTCCTATCGTCCGACGCTGAAGCCAGCCAGGCTGAGTCGTGGGAGAAGGCCACTGAATTGACCCAATCGATATGGCCCTCGAGTGTCTGGAGGCACTCGCCACTGCTCGCATCCCAGATCTTAACCGTCTTGTCGGCCGACGCCGACGCCAGCCGGGCCGAGCCTTGGGAGAAGGCTACTGACCTGACCCAATAGCCATGGCCATCGAGCGTCTGGAGGCAGGCACTCCATTGATCCCCTATAGCTGGTTTTATTGAGATCTGCTCTGGTTCTTCTTCCTTAAAATAACTTCTTATAAGGCTGCGGTCTGGACTAAATATAAGTGCAGATACGTATACTTGAAGAGGGCTGTTCTGTATTGCCTGAATGTGATACATAATGAATAGGCGCGCATCTTGAAGTAGTTTTATGAAGTTAGGTGCATCAGCTCTTCTCTAGTTTATATTAGCATATATTATATAGAAAGTTACTACTTTAGTAGTTACCTGGGCTAAAGCGTTAAGTTTTGCTATTGCGAGCACACCCTCTGACATGCTTCTACAGAGACTTAGAGCCTCGAGCCAATAAAGGTATTTCGTCCTTATGAAATTCTCGATAGCGCCTTTGTCCTGAGAGTCGATCCCGTGGCTTGCAGAGTTAGAATTCAAGTCATAGAGGTGATCGACCCAATGGATGCACGAGTATCGTATTGTCGTTAGCGGATCGCGGACCGGCACTGGGACCCTATCGACCGGAAACCCTGGAGCGACCAAGCCATACATGTCACGTTTTAATGCACTGAACATGAGCTTGAGTGACTGGGAGAACATGTTGTGGTGAATCCTACGCTGAGATGGGAATGAGAAGACTGGGTCTCGCATCTTGTCGCTCAAGTAGTCTTTAGCTGATTGGTGGATGAAGTAGACCTGATCATCCCTAACAGTGAGAAACGAACCACACATGACCACGATCATTCTCACGTTCCTCGCTAGTATAGAAACCTGGCCTGATAGTCCGCACAAGCTGCCCATTTCAGCTAGGTAAAGCGGACGGTATGCGACGCAGGCAATAGAAAGTAGGAGCAGGCAAATCTCCAAGTTTCTCTCCTTCAGCCGCTGGATTTGATTCACCATGTGATCGTATAGCCGATGCAAGCCTGGTGGCGCTTCTTCTACTACCTGCAAAGGGTCCCAGCTCTCTGGCCCTTCAAGCTCCTGGACTACGAGGGAGACCCACAGGAATGTGCCGTTCGCCTTCCGGCGTAGGATGTCTCGCACTTGATTTCTCAGGCTGTTGTCTTCAAGCGACTCAAGACGGGATAGCTTGTCGTCGATGTACACGTCGACAGCGCGGGACACCTCCTCTGCATTTTGCTTTAGCTCTAGACTTAACCTCACCTTCGCGTCTACGCATCTCAACTTCTGTTCGATGCGTATCTCGTTTCGACTTGACAAGAGCCACTTGACGCGGGCTGATGACACTGAGGTATGAACCAAGTCTAAGAACTTTGGTAAATCCGCCATGCATTCATCGAGGGCATCGACAACTAGGTAGGTCATTTTTAGGTCTGGATCTTGTATCATGTCCATAAAGATGTCTGATAGAGCAACCCAAGCATTGGCGTCTTCGAAGACGGACTGACTTGCTTGATCGTACTTCTTCCGCAGGTATGGGGCTAACGATAGCTGCTGGTTGACGAGCAGGTAGATCAGGCCGCGCAGCACAGCAGTGGCGCTGTTAATGCGCGAGTCGGTACCTTGACAGAAGAAGAAGGAGAGAAGGCCGGGGGTCGATTTCTTCAACTCTTCGATAACACCACAGAGAAGCATAGTCTTGCCCTTACCAGGATCACCTTTAATCCACAGCAGTCGGCTCTGTGGGTTCTCGAGCCATTGTTGGAAGCTGGCATTATTAAGGATCCAGCAATATGAGCCTTCTAGCAGGCCGCCCTTGGTTTCCTCAATGCGCTTCTTGTCATCGCGGGGATCGGTGAGGTGCAAGTCTTGGATACATTTCCCCAGCTTGTCAACCTCACCAAGGAGCCGTCGAAAGGCTTCTCGTGCGCCTTCGCCATACATGGGGGCTATGTGAACGCCGAAAATACCAAGCAATGAGTATGCTATGTCTTCCTCGAGCTTAGTATGCCGGTTTTCTTTCCACGACAATCGCTCATTGACGCTGAATTGAGATAGGGGCACCCCTTGAAGTGCTCCCTGAGGGATGCCTGTTATTTTGTGGATTTGTTGCTTTAGCGACCCTTTGTCACCGAGTCTCTCCCATTCTTGGGAGAAGAACTCGACTGAGCTTGGAGCAAGAAGCTCTTGGAGTGTCCAACCCCGAGTAAACCATCTGCTGTCCCGAAAGGCTCGCTCCCAAGTAAATTCGGAGGCTTCGTCGCTTGCTCTCCGCTTAAGGGTCGGAACATCCGATAGATAGACGTAGCATTTGACAGCATTTTGGTACCAGCGAAACATAGAGTTGATCGCCTCCCGTAGTTCGGCAGGGTCTGACTTGTCGATGCAGCACGTATCCACCCAAAAGTGTCGCAAGCCGTCGCGTTTGGCTTGCTGCCCGCAGAATCGGATCTTCTCGTAGCCTGTCTTGCTCTTTCCGGTGCCATCTGTGAACTCGCTGAAGGTGACTTCTTGGCCGTCCTTCCAGGTATGGGAAAGTATCGCATAAGGAGGGACCTTGTCATTGCCAATGAAGTTTTCGGTCAAAACAAACTCATCCCCGCTGGTGCGCTCTAGAAGACGCATTGTTTCGTACCGAGTTTCAATGGGCGTGGGCTGGAGGGATAAGATTCGGAACGCAGCTCGAACGCATCAGGCTGAGTGAAAGAGACAGGAGCACGCTAGCCCCCTTATCTGCTGAGAAAGGTGTCGAGAGCTGTGTTAGCATACGAAGGAGCTAGTTTTAGTAAGCGATCAGCTTGGACCGGAGCTGATCGCTCGATCGCTTACAATAAACCACCTCCGTATCCTCAAAACGGGCTCCGCGGCTGATTGCAGCCAAGAATGTGGCGCAGCGGCAGATATGTCGGAGGCGGGGTAAGGCTGTGGCGCAGGCTATCTAAGATTGACCGGACCTAATGTGCTCATAGGTTCACAAGAGACACTTTTGCGTCTTGTTTAGAGCTCGCCTTCTCCATGCAATCACGTATGTATATAACAGAGAGTGGCGAGCTAACGCATTATTCTTAGTGCCTGCTCACGTATTGTAATGCGGTTCGTGCAGACCGCCGGAGCCCCGATAGTGGCGTCAGACTCTGGCTACAATCCATCAACACTACTACTAGCGCCAGCCAAACGTACCAGGCAGCGTACGGCGAAAGCGCTCGTGAATAGTACGAATACGGAGGAAGATATAAGGTCCTATAACATTTGAATGATGGCTTGGTCTAATTTGTAATATCGAAAGTTTTAGTTTTAGTTTTTTGAAGCTTCATTGCGCTCAGAAGGTCTCAGATCCGTTGTAGTAGGTGCTCAGACCAAGCTGCTCCTGTCCTACTAGGCCTCTAATGAATTACTTTGCCTCTTCATAAATGACTTAGTTCGCCGACATACGTATGGAAGCTCCAATCTAGAGCGACCTTCCTTGCCTCATTATAATTCCCCGTATATCTGTATTCCACGTAAGCCTTTGCCTTCAGGTAGCTCCTTATAGTCAAAGCCTTACCCGAAGCCCTACTCGCCTCAATTGTAAAGATATTGAGAGTTCATATTCTATTGGCTACATCTGCTAGTCCGACATCCATACTTGGGCATTGTAGAGTAGAGGGAGCTCTACCCACTTCTCTACCCTACCCAGGTAGAGGAGTGGTCTCCTCTACCCTACCCGGGTAGAGTGGGTAGAGTAGTGGGTAGGGTGTAGAAATTACTACTTATGGTTAGCGGAGTTCCCAATTAGGAATAGTTCTAGTCAAGACATGGGCGATCCAATCCAGTCCAACCAAATCCAGCCCAATGGGTCTCCAATCCAACAAGATCACTGGTCAACACAATATATATTAAGCAGAATCAATAAAATTAGGTGACTCAAGGGCCTTAGCATCCACAATCCTACAATCTTATCAAATGATAAGATCTAATTGGCCAATCAGAGGTGGGTAGAGGTGGGTAGCTCTACCCACCTCTCCTCTCCTCTACCCAGGTAGAGTAGAGGAGACACCTTCTCTACCCTACCGGGTAGGGTGGGTAGAGCTCCCTCTACAATGCCCAAGTATGCCGACATCCCTTCGACCCCGCCCCCGGTATACCAACCGACGCGCTATAGGAGCCCTTCACATGCCATTAACCCTGAGCAACAAGTGAAATCCGATACACAGTGTTCCGAATCGTCAAACTAGACGGCTTCTAAGGCATATATTCGATTTGCAATGTGTTGACCTCTAGGCACGTGACCAGCGCATAGACTCCTTTCCCATGCGTATATAGTCTTATCACCTTCGTAGCTCTGACAATCAACTCAGTCCTTATGCGCTCTCTTGCCTGCCTCGTTCCTCTCGCGCCTTCAGATAATGTGCGCGTAAAGGCCCGCACTTGCGCCAAGTATCGATTTCTAAGAACCACTAGTCTATAAATGAAAGAAATAGATCAGACTAACAGCCAATCAAAGTAAAATGAAACGATATCCTTTTGCCAGACTTCTGCTCCTAGGGATTCTTTCCAATGGCAAGAGCGAGATATATTGTGGCGACTCCAAGATTCATTTCAGTCTCAATAACTTGGCAGGCTCCTTGATCTTCCGCTTTTTAACCTTCGAATCTTCTCTTTAGTTCAACACATGCCGTTCTATATACCAAATCCCACGTCAGACTCTTCTTAAATGGGTTCGGACTTTTATCCCAAGCGTGGCGCACTCCTTCTACCACTTTGTAACGCACTCTCTTCCAATAGACCCCGACAAGCAGCCCCTAAATGCCTCAGCCTCGGCACTAATCTGTCCCACTCACAGGTGAAGATGATAATATCGTCCGGTAGCTCTCTTAGTATCTCATCTGGGGCGACGACTGGGCAAAGATAGGGGTGGAACAGAGACACGTCGCGGGGAGGGTATAAGTAGGTGGTGGCGAAGAGCTCTGTAAAGCATCGAGGGAGCTCTGTTTCCGTTCGAATATTCGCCCTCCTGCGCTCACTTCTCGTGTATGTCGCGAAGTCCGTGGGAGGATACCAGCTCATAATGACGACCATTTTGCCGTCACCGTTTGGTGAGCTTGCAGGTAGCGGGGCTTGATCTCTATCCGACGTATAGCGTCATCGCCAGCGTCTCCAATCGTGAAACCGCCACCATGAAAATTCTCCAGGATTGGATATCTACCAGCTCCGTGGCTTTGGGAGCGAGCGGGATAGTACAGTGGAGTGTAAACAGTAGTTCTATGGCGTGCATTTGTGGGGATACTGTGGTGGGGATGCTCCGACAGAACGAAGGAGACAGAGGGCGTGGAGGGCTAAGGCGATAATGGGACATGCCAAAGTCCATCAGTTTGCGCAAATTGGCCGCTTAGGAGAATAGAATTCTTTTCAGACGAACCATTAGGAGAGAGCAACCCAGGGAGTTTCGGAAAGCACGGAAAAGGAAGGAAGCTGTGGATCGTCATTCAACACGGTAGTGAGTAGTGAGAGATGTATAGGCGATTTTGTGCGACCGAAACACTTTCGCCGCTCGGGGGGATGCTTATACCCTGAGCAGGTCGTTGTTCTACGATAACTCACTGGCCCTTCCTTTCGACCAACACCACGCCAACGACGTCGCCGAGCTACACACTCTTGTAACCTAGCTGGACTTCTTAATTGTGTGAGGAAATGCAAGCACGGAGCCAAACATCCCAAAAAGGGCTGCGCGCATTGTGCGGTCGGGCACTATGCTTGGCAATGCGTAATCAAGGCTGCGCCAAGGCCGCTCCGCAGAAACTACGCTAGCATGTGGTTACACTAAAAACACAGGGGGGAAGGGGGAGGTCGCGGGTGGATGTATCCGTGCAGGATATAATGATAAAAAATTCCGCTTTTGTGAGTATAATAAGCCATCATTTTAGTGTTGTCGGATCCCCCTAATCAGCCCCTTCTAGCGCTCTAAATTATTAATGCGAACTTGGTTCGAGGGCACATGCGGGAAAGGCTTAATGTTTAGGCGATGTATCCGCTGATCTATAATGGAAGGGGAGACGTAAGGTGCAAGCCTATTATAGGCCTCGTCGCGGGGGGAAAAAGCGTATTTATAGTCCACAGTTACTATCTAAGCTGCACTGTGTATACACAATATGTAAACGAGCGGGGTAGCGAAGCAGTATCTAGCAAACAGCAAGCCCCTTGGCCGGACTTTGCTAGGATCCTGCAATTTCGCAAAAGAACGGGGCTATGGATTGATGGGAAAGACAAGGGGGCTAGTAAATATCTCAAAAATCGTATATGCCGTAGGACGCCTCGTCGCTCACGCGACCAGCACGTTGAGCACGATGTCCAATTAGCACGGGGCCTTAGCACACTTTGCCAAGGGAGTCCGAGGCGAAGGACGAGCGAGCAAACTCAATGCGCGGCTGGATGCGAGTGCTTGTACCAACTCAAAGCAAACTCCGCCAGAAAGACACCAGCAAGGAGAGCAAGAATGTATCCGGCGTTAAGAGTCATGACAGCGAGCATGCTGTTGTTGTTGCCGCCTCCGTTAGCCCAGAACTAATAACGCGAGAATGACTGACTTACACCAAGTAGCCCGTAGCCGCATTGAAAACTTGGAGAAGACTTCTAGCAATGGCGCGAGGAACTGAGCCTTTAAGCCTCATCGCAGGGTCTTTGGCAGGATGAACACCCTCGCCTATCTCGATCCAGTTCCCATTTTTTCCGTCTGGCTCCACTTGATGCGAAGGCTGAACGTTCGCCGATAGTTCATGGTTCATTTTTGCCGTAAAAGCCTGCAGAAACCTCTGCAGAACAGCCAGCAGCACGAGCAACAACATGACTCCCACGTACGCCGACGGCTCCGCGGGCGTTAAGAAGGATGCAATGAACGCATCTCCGGTGCCAAAGTGAAGGTATGAAGCCATTCCTTCCATAGAAGCAGACTGTGCCATTGACCCCGATCCCGCCGAAGCTGCCGCAGTCGCTACCGCATCATGGGCGAGAGAATCGCTACCTGTAGCGGTGGCCATCTCGGATGAGGTAGGCATATGCATTCCACCCATGGTAAACGAGAGAAGAAGCAAATTCGGCGGAGCTAGTGCCGCTGCGCTCGAATGTATTAAGGAGTGAAGTGAAAAGGACAGGGGAATTGGGAGGGGGGGGGGGGGGGGGGATTTGAAAATAGCGGATTATCGAAAGGCCAGCTTTGATTGTTGTGGGTGCGGCTCCATGTTGAATATATATATGATGGTTCAAGTGCTTGACGTTGTCTGCTGGGCATTGGGTGGTTTCATGACCTAGTCATGAACATACATTCCATTCCGCGCTAGCGCCTGCGGTATTTGTGCGGTTTCTTGCAGCCAATCATACGCATTTGTCGAGCCGCTCCCCCCCTAGTACGGCTGCGATGCGGGGGCCGAATTGGACTCCTATTGCAAATAAATCCAAGGCATAAAATCTCGGAATCTGCACGGTTGTCAACGGACCTTGCTGTCGAAACACAGTATCTGATTGGGGTTGTATTTGGACCGGTAGGCGGGCGCACATTAGTTGATATTTCAATATCCTCTCTCCGGTTCGAGATGCCGGGATTTGGTATGCCTGGGAAGCAAGAGTTTTGCCCCATCACAAAGACACGTAGTTTTGGACGCATTAGTCGAACCGAGGCCTGTTCAACTTAGGGCCCGCATCCTACACGTTTCTAAATTAAACCTATAGAAGCTGACCGGACGGCACAGGAGACGTGCATTACCCTGGAATGCAATGCCGCATTATTTTGCCCAATTAGGGACTGTTTGAATAGCCTCGTTTGCTGCTCTACGTGGGGCCGCAGTTGTATCATGGTTGCCATCAATATTAAAAGCCGTGCTCTCTAAACTACGTATGATCAGTTTTTAATGAGGCACAATGACGCAAACCTGTGCGTAGAACGGAATTGAGAGCGAGCTACATATGAGATCTAAATACTAAAAAACAGGAGATCGGCCAGCGGCCACAAAGATATTCCCTACGCCTACTAAGCCCCAGACGCCAACGTTTTACTGTCCCTGAAACCTACAATTGGTAACCCGCTTCGCAGGAGAAGACTGCTGCAGATTACACTTATGCTGCTGAGAGCCATAGCCAAACTCGCCCATACAGGATCAAGCCTGATGTGTTGGCCACCGCTTGTCACTGGGTAAAGAACCCCCGCGGCTATAGGCAAGGCGACGACATTGTAGATAAGGGCCCAACCAAAGTTAAACTTGACACGTCTAAACACCGTGCGGCTGAGATTGATTAGCGTGAGTAAGGCTGTCAAGCTTGGTGCAATAAGCACGAATTCGGCAGCGGAGATGGCAACATCAGAGCCGGAACCGATGGCGATACCGACATCTGCAACGGTCAAGGCAGGCGAGTCGTTGACGCCATCGCCTACCATGGCTACAACTGCCCTTCGGTGAGCACGTGGCATTCCCAACCCGAAAATGGAGTTCGAGTTGGGTTTCACCTGGCTGCTCTGAAGGTATTTGATCTTATCGGCCTTTTGCTCTGGTAACACGCCAGCGATGATATTTTCCCGAGGAATGCCAACCATGTCGCCTATGGTGTGGGCTGTTGTGGGATTATCGCCCGAGATCATCCATACATCCACGCCTTGGCCCTGAAGGGCCTTGACAACAGCTGCAGACTCTGGTCGCAGAGGATCGGAAACGGCGAAAATGGCGACCTGCTTCCAGGGTGTAGATGACAGAGGCTCGCCAGGAGGAACAGTTCTCGCTGCTACAAGGACAATGGATTTTCCATGGCTCTTCCAAGAATCAAGGGTGGCAGATATGGCGCTAGTAACAACCATGCCATAGTCGGCCATGAGGGCCTCGTTTCCAACGATGAACTCGACTGGATGGGGCAAGGTTGCGACATTGAATGAGCCCTTCATTCCTTTTCCCGCTATTTCATCAATCCGTATGGCCTTGGCTCCGTCTGCCATTCTGGATTCACAGAAGAAAACGAGGGATTTAGCGATCGGATGGCTGCTGTTTCTTTCCAGCTCTTTCAGCGCGCCAAGAGTCGTCGAGTCATTCCAGTTACAGCCCTCAAGGTTAAAGAACTGACTGTCTGTAACCTTGGGTTCTCCGCCTTGTGTTAGGGTACCCGTTTTGTCAAAGACTATACAGTCAATGCGACTAGCTTCTTGGAACGCCTCTCCCCCTCCTTTTACAAGGATACCATGCTTGGCCGCTAGGCCACCGCCAACGAAAAGGGCTGTAGGCGCAGCAAGACCAATCCCACAAGGACAGGCGATGATAAAGACGGCAATAGCAAATTGCAAGGACCAGAACGCCCACCCCCCAACCTCAACGTCAAGATACTCGTTGGGCAGAACCCCAGAGAGACCAAGACCCAACCATATCAGCCAGGTAGAGATAGCGATTAGGGTTATGACCGGAACAAAATAGCTAGTAAGGATATCGGCCATCCTTTCAATTGGCGCACGGCGTGCCTGACCCTCTCGCACAACTTTGATAATCTGATCCAACATAGAATCCCCAGAGATGCCAGTAGTCCGAATAGAGACGGGACCGCTTTTATTAATCGTCCCAGAGTATACTAGGTCGCCGACGGATTTCTTGACGAGCCTTGATTCCCCCGTAAGGCTAGACTCGTCAAACCCAGACTCGCCTTCCAGAAGGATTCCATCCCAAGGCGGCGAACTTCCGTGTAACACTCTCACCACATCGCCAAATTCGAGAAGGTCGACGCTGACCTTTTGAGTACAATCGACCGCACCTTCACTGTCGCTGGGAAGGACCAAGAGCGCCTCTGTCGGCCGAAGTTTACCTAGCATGGCGACAGCGTCTCCCGTTTTCGCCTTGCTGTACGCTTCGATCAGGCGGCCAGTTAGCAGGAACATGGTCAGGAACACGACCGAGTCGAAGTAGGTCGCGTTTCCTTGCATGTTCATGCCCGAGACCCGGGTCGCAGCAATGATCAGTTCGACAATGGAGGAAAAGTAGGCAATCGTGGTACCGAAGGACATCAGCATGTCCATGCTTCCGAAGTGGTAGAAGCGGCGAATCAGGGGCACGGGGCTGCCAGGCTTCCATAGGGAATGCAGCTCCTTGACCGTGCGACGGTGAAAGACGTCTGCCGCAAAAAAGTACACCGGCGTCGCCAAGACGAAAAGCGCCCACTCTGCACGGGTGACTCCCCGGAGTGGTTGCATCATATACTGGCGACCGGCGTTACTCGATGGAACAAGGGTCATGAAAACGATGCCAATGATGAAGGTGGGAATAGCGACGACAACGGAAAGGACGACGCGGTAGAAAATTCGCTGCCGAGCGCGGGCATGCATCAGCTTCGCGCGCTCCTCAAGGGAAGGAGGGTGATATATGGACGGGGCGAAGGCAGGGTCGGCTTCTGAAATGGTGGAAAGAATGGCTCTGATGGTGAAGTCAGGCGAATGGGGGGTATACGCGATGGCTATGATGGGATCCACGTTGGTCGCGGGTTTTTCAACAGTCACCCGCTGGTGGAAGCGATCGAGCGCTTGCACGACTCGGGTGGGGCAATGCTCGCAGTACATGCCATCAATGCGAAGAGACACGGTCCTCCTCCCGTTCTGTGGCTCGGTCTTGTTCAAATTGACCACGTTGTCCAGTTTGGCATCATAACCGACGGCCTCGACTTCCGTCTGGATATCGCTCAGATGGTTCCTGTCCTCAAACACGACCGTAGCGCTGCTGGTGATGAGGTTGACGTCGACACTCGTTATCCAGGGGAGGCTCTCGAGTGCCTTGGTGATAGTACCGACGCATGAGCTACACGTCATGCCTCCGATGGCATATGAAGCTTTCCACAAGTCTGCATCCACGCGAGGACCAGCCCCGGCAGGCGGCAGCAGCTCATCGACGCGTTCCAGGTTCGCCTTGTAGCCGGCGGCGTCGATGATCTTGACTAGCTCTTCGACATGCTCCTCTCCGTCGAATTGCACCGAGGCGTTTTGAGTGAGCAGGGCGACGCTGGCCGACCTTACCCAGGACTTCTCTTTGAGGGAAGTAGTGATCTTGCCGACACAGGAGCTGCAGCTCATTCCGGATATGGAGATAGACGCTTGGAAGACTTTGATGGCCGCAGTGGAATGGATGACGATAAACGGGCCGTCGTCGTCCTGCGGACTGGCTGACACATTGGTGGAATATTGTCGCTGGCCTTGTTGCGAGCGAGAATCTTGAGACGGCTTCTCGCTGATGGTCGTCTGAAGGGACGGATGGGCCTTCTGTACGCCCTCCCGCTCTTGGGCGCGACACTGGTCACAGTGTTCTATATGTCGCCTCTTCCTTTCTTCCTCATCGGCGGCATCCCTCTTGCTGGGCTTCCACGGCTGTACAGCACGTTGGAACCATCCAATCTGGGCACCATTACCTAGTGAGTTCCCCGACGCAGGGCCTGGGATAGTGGTGTGCACGGCATAGCCCGCCTCGCCAAGCGCTTTAGCTACCGCAGAGACGGCCAGCGAAGCATCGTGGTGGACGGTCACGGTATGGGAGAGAATCGAAACTGAAATAGAGACGGGTTTGGGGTGAAGGGAATAGAGGAATGCTTCAATGAAGGAGGCACAGGAAGGGCAATGGAGATTTGGGACAAGAAAAGTAGTACGGCAGGCGAGTGATGAGTCTGCGAGTATCGCCATGCTTCCAGAATGGGCAATATTGTTCTGAGTTGCAGGTAGGGGAGAGGAATGTCATGTTGGGGAATGAGGCAGGGCGTCTTTCGAATATATTCAATTCAGCGGCCATGGTTGATAAGCTCTGTCTATTCTGAGGGCGCGGTTTGTGCGGGCGAAACATGAAGTTTGGGGTCGCACAAAGGCCGCACGCCAATCAGGGACTTGGCCCCACTTTCGGGGGTTTAGCCGATCCGCACAAAAGCCGCACGCCAACCAAAAACGTTCGCTTAAGTGGCAAATGTAAAGATACACCCTGGCCCATTGCCATTTTCGGTAATCACGGGACCTCTCTTGATATTTGGATGCATCACGCGAATCTTCTACTGCTTAACCTTTCGCTTCAAATCTCTTAAACCTTTTCATGCGCCCATTAATGGTTTTACTTTCCCAGGGGCGAATTGGACTTGGTTTAGTTCGATACTTGGCAGTGTAGACATTAGATAGTTAACCTTTGACGCACGACGACACCGTTGTGCTGCAACCACGTATTTGAGAACAGTTTCCAAACATGAACAAGTCTCAATAGAGGAAATTCACTTCTAATAGCATGGCTTCTAGGGCAATCTGAAAAGGGACAAAGGGTTCGGCGCTTCCAGCTCACAGTTGTTGTCGGTTCCAAGTCAATCTCTCCTAATATCCTTCCACCCAACTATGCTTTGCCTGAGCAACAGCCCATCGACATTCCTTCGTTATGTTCCTGCATGGCCTGCTCTGACGAGTCAATGACTTGTTCACTTTCGACCTCCTTCCCCGCTGCTGTGATGGCCTGCGAAATAGCGTTGAGCGGCACCACATCCTCGACGACCGCGGAGACCGTTTGCATTTCGAGGTCGATGCTAATCGAGCGAACTCCAGCTATCGGGGCGATGGCTTTTCTGACGCTGGAGGCACAGCCTGATGAGCTGCTTGTTAGCTCTCTACATATTTGGGAAGCGGAGGGAACGCCGGGAAAAAAAACAAAGCAAGAAACCAACCTCCGCAAGACATCTTTACTTTGTACTTGTAGGTGAGAGCCATTCTTTGGAAAGAGTTGAAGGGTGATTGCTCTTTTCGTGCCGAACGCTGCTTGAATTGTCTTCCTAATTCACTCTGAATGGACTTTGTGGATGCAGAAGTGAAGACAGGGCAGAGCGTTCATAAATACATTTCTTCCTTATATGTAGAAAATAAATGGAGACTGGACAAGAGGACACAAACAGTTCTCCATTCACACGATTCCGGTGAGTCTGAGAGGCATTTTTGCGATGGAGCTGTAGAGCATATTGTGCGACCGCTGAGGCTATTCCGTGCTAGTATCGCAATAATGCCTCGCCTCGAAGCGAAACCATTTGTTTTGCCCTTACCGCTGCAGGGATTCTGAATCTGACGGAAGAAAATAAGGCGAGCACTTCTCCTCAGGGTCGACGGGACCCACTTGTGGACAATCTATGGTACTATTGCAGGGGAGACCTGCATGCGCTTCTAAATAGGATAGGTAATTGATGCTAACGGTTCCCCTTTGACTTGTGGCCTGGTCAGCGGACAAGAGTGGCCGCCACGCAGCCACTCATTGTCCGTGAGCAGACGTTTCCAGGGAGGAAATAACAGCTTTATCCGCAACCCCTTAGCAGGGCCCAAAGTGTGCCGGACTGATTATTCGCTGTGACGCCTATGAATGCGGTGAACGAGCTCTTTCCCCGTCTTTCACTCCTGAAGGTGTGTTATAAGCCCACGTATGAAACAGGTTTCCCCGTCGTCCGCACAAACCCCGCACCGCATTTGAATCAATATCAGCCACCGCAAAAACAGCTCATGCTCTATGCCGGTTTAGTGTTTCTCGCCGCCCGCGCTTTGAGCGACTCGCTTGAACAGAAGGCGGGATACACTACATCTGTCAAAGCCCTGAAGGCACGGCCCCTTGTCGGGACGCCAGAGATGACATTTTTTGCATGAACCGGGGAAGTCTCGATTGCATTCTGGGTTGGTGGTGGCGGCAGCTTCTCGGCGCCTGCACTGGTATCAATGCAGGTTGCAAGTCATGAATTCATCAAGCCTAGCTCTCGCGGCGGCAATAGTGTTATGGTACGATCCAACATACGAATGCACCTTTCACAAAGCGGTTTAGGGATTAAATATTGTTTAGCCGTTCAGAATTGTTACCATGATTGGATACAAAACGAAGCAGGCGCGCATCGCACAAGTCGGCCCAGCTGCAGACTCGTACGTCGATCTGGATCTGATTCACCGAAGCAGAATACGAGCAAAAGTTGGCCACATGGACACTAGAGTACACTATTACCTCACTGTACTATATAGAAGCATTCAGGTTGTCCAGTCATGTTCGTCGTTTGTTCCCCGTCTCAGTAAAGCGACAGTTATTTAATCACGTATCAATATGGATTTACCTTCGAATAATGAACGGCGACCAACCAACGCTAGCTATAACCGGCACAATGGTGCAGCAGCTTCTTAAGAGGCTGCATAGCTTAGCCAAGGCTGAAGAGAAGTCTCCTTTGCAGCGATCCTCCTACTTGAAACGGCTCATTCGCTTCCTTCTGTTTGGTGGGATCTCGTCTACCAGCGCTGAGAAGCATATGCAGAACAAGTTCGCTGCGCTAGATGAGCAGAAATGCCAATTCATCTATCTCCTGGCAAGGAGCATGGGTGTCTGCCATCTGACCGAAGCAGGATCGAGCTTCGGGGTCTCGACAATTTACTTGACCTTGGCCATAGGCCAGAATGTTCACCAAAGAAAGCTCGACTCTACTATTGCACAGTGGCAGGAAAGGCCATCGCCACCGAAAAGGAGCCAGCAAAGGCAGTAAAGGCCAGGGAATGCTGGAAGGAGGCGGGCGCCGAAGTAGAAGAGTGGATTGAACTCCGCGAGAGTGACTCGCCGGAGACGCCGAAGATAGAAGAAGGGATGCCAGCAAAGATCAACTTAGTTCTTCTCGGTAGTAAGTCGGGTTAGTTAGTTTCCTCATAGACCTTCGAAGCTAACCTTGTGCAGTGTGAACCCCCCTTGCACTCCCTACTCTTAAACTTGTCCGGCCAAAGCTCAAAGGACGATAAGTGGCCTAAGCCAAAAGAATGAAACAGCAGCATGTCTAAGCCACCAAGTCAGATTATTTCTATTAATTCTCCTCTCGCAGCTTGAGCGCATACATTTAAGGGACCATTAGTTCTGGACACCGGCAAAAGACACACATAGCTGCAATAATATCTTGCTGGAGCATATAGCAAGTCTCCCAGCCAGCCACTGACCAAATGATCACTGAGATATCGCAGCAATAATTTCAATAATCAAGCAGTTACCCATTCTATGAATCCTACAACCTTCCGCCATACCTTTCCAGCGAGCAGTGTTCGCTGCTATCCATAGACGAGATGTGCAACTCAATTGGAACTACCAGTCAGACTTGTCAACAAATAAATCAAATCTAAATCGATCCAAACCTTAGCAAATCCAATCATGACACCGAGATTTATTTGGATATTTAAATAATTTAGATAGGGTTCTAAGGCTAGCAGTACGTAACCTCCGCTATTGAAATATTATCTAATCACCATTCTTAGCATAGGGTAACATTCGTTGCGAAGACTGTTAGCCGCGCCTCTGCCTAGTCTAGCTTATTCCTAAATATCTCTATGTTCCTTCTTACTATTATGGCCTGCTATTGCTATTATGTTACTATTAAGTTTGTATAGTAACTACCTAAGTATAAAGAGTATTTAGTATGAGTTAGATAAGATCGAATAATAGGTATATTCAGTAAAGTAAAACAAATCCCTAAGCGACTCTTAGGCCCTCCAAGGGGTTTATATACTGTGCCGGTGCCGAAGGTGCAACCTAAGAGCTTTGGTCCCCCTACGAAATGAGTGTAAAAGCTCGGTAGAAGGAGTAATGGCTGGAGTATATATTGCAGTTGCGGAGGGAATAGTTTCCCTCACCATCATCCACCTAGTCAGGAATACAATCTCATCTCATTGAATTCAATCTTTCAGAAATCGTTGGTCAAATCATGCTTTCTGTGCAGCTAGAGGTTCTGCTTACAAACCTACGATACAGCGCTAATTACAAGAGGAAATAGAGTAAGGTTAGTTAGTCGGCGATATTAGCAGACTTATCATGCCCAGGCGTTCCTTGTCAGTGGTCGCGATCCATGGGACAACATTGGATCAGTGTTTAGCTCAGAGTTTGACAATCTTATCCAAAATTTAGCGCAAACCTTGGGAACTGCTATAGGCAGCGCCGCTCGTATTGTCCTCGGCATCGTAACTGTCGAAAAAGACGTGCCAAAAAGGTTGACTTGTAATTGGCCAACGTATTACCCAGCTTTATTTGGACGTGGGTTTGTTGACCATCTACTGGAACGATTCCTAGAGCTAATCGCAATAAAAAAGTCGATGCATTTGGCAGCACGAACATCTTTCCAAGAAGCCAAGATCGCCTACGAAAATCAGATCAAGGTTTTGACGCTTCATTGCAACCGCTACATATGCGCACAATCCCTGAACCCACTTCGTTTTGAGCGATTTTGCCTCGTTGTTGTTGTCGAGACAATCATTCTCCTAGGATACATTTTCACAGAAGCTAGTGTGGCTCCGAATCTGTTCCCAAAGGCTTCAGCTGTAAGAGAAAAGTACAAATTGATTGCTCATGCGCAGTCGTATCCAACAGTACCTAGCCCTCATAGCAACACCAAAGCAACAATCGACTCCCTTACTGCCACTTTCGGGCCTGTCGCACATGTACTAGACGGGATATGCCCTAGCGGAGGCGACCATAGAATGGAGCCGTATATAACTCTATTTACCGGGTATAGTCCCGATACCTACAGCAACGTTTCAGCAATATCACGAAATGGCATATGTTTTTACATGGGCATTATCGTGGAAGGTTCATCCGGTGATCCAGAAAATGTCGCAAAGTGTATATCGTACCTGGAGCGATTGAGTACAACGAAAAACCCTTCGATGTGATCTCTGACGATGAAGGGTTTCGAAATCAAAGGTCTACAAATCTTCTCCCGGCTGCATGCTTGTTTACCAAAGCGGAAGTGTACTTGACGGAGACAATGGAGGGTCCAAGTATCCACTTCCGGCTTACTGCACCCAAAGATCCGACGATAGGGCCTTTGATAGCGTTGCCCATTGAAATCACCAAGCTTATCAGCAAGTCCAGAGGCTGGGTTCACTGCACGGCTGTGGACTGTAAGACGGTGTGCAATGTTCTGGAGGGCGATAATGTGATTGTAGATTTCTTCGGAGCTAATGAGTGTCTACAATGTTGTGTGAGGGCTAGTGCGAGTGGGAATTTATCGAGGCATTACTTTCCGAATTATCAAACGCATCATAGTTCTACTATTATTATTTCAACAAACAAATAGATTCAGAGGAGAAATGCGCTATTAGAATACCTTATTTTGTCAGAATCGTGGCTTCATCGTTAAAAGCTTGTAGCTTTGTTGTGGTAGTGTCACACAATTACTCTCTTATACCATTGCTAATCACGTTTTCGTTCGAAGGACATGTTCTGCCCCTTTGAAAAGAATGTTTTTTTCGCAGGAGTTAGCTTCATTCTTTTGGTATCTACCGACAATTCTTTTATGATGAGAAAACATGTTTAGTCATTGAACAACTTAGTACTATTACCAAAGCTTCGTCGCCATACGCGCATTGTTACATTTGATCCTTGAAGTTATGTTAAACAGATTTCTATTAGAATTTTGGGGGAAATAGACGAAGTGATACGTTCATATTTACAGATGTATAGAATTGAGTTTTTAGATAGCGATATCCTTCGCTTCAAGGGAAATAAAGGACGTAAAAGGGCAGTTGTCTAGCCTTCTACATCTTTCCTTTTTGAGTTCGTAACAGCAGAACAGGTCATATTATGGCCCGAGCAACAATGATTAGGTGCAGGTGGGTGCGTGCATGTTGTAGCATCATCCATTTTATTACAAAATTCTAAGCTGCTTGCGCTTAATTTCCAAGGTTATATTAACTATAATTCAGAGTAAATCTCATCGTCAAAGTTACGCTCTCAATACTTGTTCTAGTTCAACTGATACCGGGCCTGGTGGTGGATTGAAACCTTGAAGTTAGGAGCGTTGGGCTTAAACTTAGAGTTAAGCCTCCTGCTTTCTAAATCAAGACTTCAACTCACCACTAGGCCCGGTATCAGTTGAACTGGAACAAGTATTGAGAGCGTGAAGTCAATTTTGGCTTCGTCAATTCACCTTTGTCCCTAAAGTGTTCTTTTTCTTTGGTCTCTATTTTTGTAATACCAGGGGTTTATTCTTGTAGCTACATAATCAGTGCTACAAAAGTACAAGTGGGGCATTTATTTTAACATCGAACTTCAACTTTCTCACAAATATTTGGCCTGCTAGCACTCTGATTACGTTACTTATTTTTATAATCATAGTTATAAGCCTAAAAAATTGTATAGTTAACTCGCCAAGAACAGTTCACGTACGCTATTATGGAGCGAATATTCCTAGATTTACAAGGCGTTTGTTCAAATTTCGAATACTTGGACATCGACATAGTTTTGCTGAGGATTTCCGCGTGTAAGTGGTATAGCCTTTTAAAAAACACGGCTAAATATTCTTTTGCTGATCCACTGGCTGCCATCCGTGTACTTTTCCAGCTAGATGCTGATCTAGCACGTTCAATAGCTATTGTAATTCTTACATGAAGTCGCAAAACGTACAAAATGTCAAACTACTACAAAGGACAGGTCTATGTCGACACGCCATACACAACACCAACATACCCACTACACCCAAAGCCACACTCCCCAACAGCGACCCGCACCCCTCAACACCCCAAACCACGTACCCTACCCCCTTATCCCCCATCCCCACGCCACTTATTCGGTCTCCGACCACGGGACACTCGGCTTGGCATTCCAAACTTTCTTTTCCCCAACACCTGAATCGCGCGCACGAACCGCGATCTGCAAAAAAGAACGTGCTTTATCAAAAAATATATCGATCAATAGCCTCCAAAAGTGGCATCTACAAAACCCTTTAATCAAGACGAATTCGCAACGTGTCTTAATCAGCCAAATCGCGTACTCAGCGCCCCCTCCCCCTCCCCCACGCCCACACCCCACGTTTTTCCCACGCGGCGCATGTGTAACGCTCGTACGCTGGGTCTGGTGGCGGAGCGAAGGGGGGAGGGAGTGCGTTTGAGGCTGCGGCGTGCATAGATAAGCGAGATGCGGTGGACAGCCATTTCGGAGAAAAAGCAACGATTTGGGGTGAGGCGCATGTAGGGGCGATGCACGATTCGATTTGAGATCGGGGTGGCGGATGGTGAGAAGTAAAGTATGACACACGCATATGTTGGACAGGGTGATTATTTAGGGAGATTGGAAGTAGACTTGTCATTGATGAGGTGCCATTTGTGGTTTGAATACTCACGTCTACTTAATACTTCACTTGTTTGACTTCATACACGAATTGATCCTTTTTTTTATGACGACTTGCATTCAAATACATGCCGGATAATGCATGCAACTAATTAAAATAGCGCCTAGGAAGAGTTGGCCTTGCAGAATGCGTCTACTGCACGCAAGTCCAAAAGCGCGTATCGCCCTGTAGGGAATATGCAATAATTTGGCCAATCGTCATCCAAACCAAGGTCGTCTCAATTACATAGAAAATTGGGACCGTAAATGCTTTTTGACGCCAGGCCCATGATGCGATAAAATGAAGCAAATCCAACGCAAATAATCGCTTTTGGCGGAACCAAGAATAGGACCTGGTAAGTAGATGGGGAATGATAGCCAGTGGTGTTACTCAAAGCACGGCACTGGTATCATTCAAATGTGGAGAAGATACCGAACAAGAAATGCGATTGTAGCACCGGGGCGTATGAGTGAAATTTCGAGTGTATGGAGATTCTGTTTCAGGATTTTACATGATGCCTTTGAGTCCGCGGAAGCCTCCAGTCTTCGAAGAACTAGACTTCTTCTGCTCCTTATCTTTCTTTTTAGTAATATTCTGAGCTCCACCTATTATCAACCGTTAGTGCTGACTCTGCATTTCAATGAAAAAGGTTACTCACCACGACCGTAGTACCTAACTTCTGATTTGGGATCTACCTTTTCCTTTTTGTCCCTACTACCGCTGCCTTCTGTATCGACGGAATAGTTGCTCTTGCCACTGGACTGGGGACCACTGTGTTGTGAAGATTGGAATTGGGCACTGAGGGATGAATCGTATGCCGAGGAGAATTCTGGTCCCATGCCGCCGCCGAATCCAGGATATGGCATGGGGGTGGTTTGGGATCTTTGTGGTCTCTGTATAGGCTCTTGGTGGATTGACCGTGATGGCCATGCATTCGATATCGGACTGCTTACCGAGCTCGAGGGTTGATAGTCGTGATAGCGCTCGCGCTCCTCGCTTGGTGATGGTTCCGCAGCAAGAGGAGGTACATATCTCGTGTTGAGATTACTGGTATGTCGCATACCAGAGCTTCGGCCAAGACGTGTCGTCTCGAAATCAAATTGTTGTGCTCTTCCCTGGGGGCTGCCTTGGTCATACTGTCGTTCCCCTTCAAGATCGTGATACTTCATTTGCAGTTCAGTGTGTTGATTGAGAAGATGGTGATGTGCCTTCTTGAGCTGCTGCAATTTGGCAGTATTTGCTGCGAGTGCTGAATCGAGCATCTGCTGCACAGAAGCTGGGAGCTGACCAGGTCTTCCTGTGCTCCTTTCTGTGCTCTGTAGGCGTGACTCAAGCTCCATGATTCGTCGTTCGTAGGCTTTGAACGATCGTTCGTACTCTAATTCACGGCTGTTAAGGCGCTGATTTGTCATCTCGAGATCGTTCCGTAAATCGTTCCGCTCTTGAATAAGCGCATACATATTTTTTCCTTGGGCCTCAAGTGTCAGGACCTTTTCTTGTGAAGCTTTAAGCTCGCGTTGCAAGCTGCCATAGTCTTCCAATTCGATCTCGAGAGCTCGTGTTCGCTGCTGAGCCCTAATTTGTTCCCCCTCCGCCTTCTCTATAATTTGTTTGAGGTGTTCGTAATCAGACTGTGTCCTATGTAGATCATAGCGAAGGCGCCCTTCTTCACCCTGTGAAGCCTTCTCGCTTTCTCTATACGTCTTCACTTTACTACCCAATTCGTCACCCCATTTCTTCGATTGATTTCGGCTTGTGAGAGTTTCCTTCTTTAGCTGAGTATATAGCTCGTTAGCCTTGGCAAGCCTAGCTTTGAGTGTCTTGTTGGTGTTGATCAGGTTTTGGGTTTCTGCGTCTACAGTAGCCTCCTTTATGTTTTTGCGCTGGAGTTGGCCAATGTGGGCTACATGCTGCAGCTTCAAGTAACGCTCGAAATTGAGATCGTTGCGGAGCAGCATAATTTCTCTCTGGAGGGAAGACATGGTCTGACCGTTGAAGTTGGTATGGTTAGGCGAGGTTGGTGTTGTCACGGAATGCACGAAGCCATCTAGACTAGGTTGCTTGGCAACACCTGCCTCATTTTTAACATCCTTTACTGGTGGGAGGGTTGGAGAGTCTGCTACATCATGGTCCTTTAACAAGGGTGAAGGCGATTTGATAGACCTGGATCCTGGCGGGGTACCAAAGAATGTCTGCGGCACATCAGGCACAAACACGGTAGACTGAGTGTTTCTCCAGCTTGTAGTTGAGCCATTAGCAATGGTGCTGTCATCGTCTAGACTGAGATGTGAGGTTTCAGGTATTGGCGGTACAGGTATGGCGGGTAATGCTGCGCTTGGAGGTGGGCCAGGGTCCTCCAACGTAGAGGATACGGCTACGCAAAGGTCCATACACTCTGTCACAACATCTGCAGGATCACTCTTCAGCCATCTGTTTTCGAGCAATTCGTCTTCGACGGTGGTGTTGAACATGTGTGGGTGTAGCAAGTGAACTCTGCGGTAGGGCTCTGTCCGACTTTGGATGAGATCTTGGTCCAGATCAAAGTCTCGCGCGCCTGGAAAATTAAGAGACTTAAGGAACCTCCGTGGTTTTCGCACAAAGCTCATAAAATTTAGTGGGAATAGGCCGTATAGGAAAGTGAAGTAATGCATGAGGGTAGGCGGGGATGAATCCGGGTATTCCATGGACTGTTGTACGGGCTCCCAAGGTTGCTCTGATTCTGCATCTTCGGCATCGCTCTCTTGTTCACTTTCATCACCACCACCATCATCTACCTCCTCTTCAAAAGCCTGTCCATTTTCGGCACTTCCAAGTCGATCCCAACAGAGAAGCCTGGAATATATTAAGAACATTTTGGCGAGGTGATGGTCTGCAGTCAAAGAGGCGCAGATGTGAGGTAGGAACATGATGAGCACTACGAGAGCAAGTTCGATCACGGTAGAAGATGCGTCGATCAGGAGACATTTTTCCAAGTGCTGGATGAGGGGAGTGTCTAGCACCAGGTGGAGATGGGGAGGTTGTAGGCGGACAAAGCCACTCAACAAATTTAAAGCTTGAATGCGATACTGTTTTTGCACGAAAAGTTCATCGAGGGCGAGTAATAGTGGCTGTCTCGGTCAGCTTGATAATGTTTGTATGCATAAAGGTAACTCGCCTTTGGCATCTTGCGCCCGAAGGCGATTAGAATAGACTCGAGTTGATGCGACACCAACTCGTTTTCTGGAGAGATGGTATCCTCAGCTGACAAAGGTACATTTGTCCTCGCAAGATACGCCTCTAGTAGCCTCTTTGTGAAGAGGACCGACAAACGTGAATGTTCGCCATCCTTGTCGGCTTCAGCGTCGTATACCAAGATACTCTGAATGAAATCGCTGGCGTCTTCAATCTCGTGTCGCTTATGTCCTACGCCGTCTACAGTGGGCTTCAAGGCCAGGTTCCACCATACTGTCAGCCGGACTTCGCCAGTAAGTGCTGGTCGTACCAAGCGCAACAAAGCCAAAAAGGCACCATGCTTTTCTGGAGTTGTCACGATATGTCTCTGATATAGTGTATGGAGGTCATCGTGAAAGCGCTGTGAGTCGTTGTCGTCGATGTTGTCGTAGCGTTCCAAGAAGTTCTCAACGGTTGCGCATAGCTCATCAGGTAGTGGGTAAGGTACGGTGGGGGAGGCAAAGGTGGTGTTGAGCGCCTTGACGGTCTCGCGCATAGATCTTCAGCACATGTCAGCAACCACCCAAGTAGCGACTCCAGTGCCACATAAAGCACAATTATATCGCCATCTCCAAGGGTTATACAACTTACCCTGCCGACATTGTATCGCGTGTATGACTTTTTAAGCACTAAGCATGCGTTGCTACAACATCCATTGGTAGTAGTGGCGTGCTCAGCGAACTATGAAAACGTCGAGGTTACAGGCTACAGGCAAGAGCAGGGTGGAGGTCGAGTGACAGTTGCACAGAGCGGATGGCCCCGGAATCGAGCTTTAGGGTCCTATATGGTGCAGGTGGAATGCCTATGCGTTTGATAGTGCATGGCGTGGGGTGGATGATGAGGAGAGTGGGCAGCAGAGAGACCACCTTTGCACATGCTTTGGACGTCAGGGTCAGGCTTGACAGTGCTTTTGTGGCGACATGCGACCATGGCCGCTCATCCTACTATCCCATCTACGACTTGACCCCAGATATGCGCCAATGCAGTTCAATTCTCACTGCCGTAAACGAGTGCTGTGCCAGTGGCCGCCCAAAATATCCAACCGGTGATCAAGTGCATGCCAAGCCGCGGAGGCGCATAACATCCGTGCGTTTCTTGCGTCTTCTAAAGCCACCACTCCAACGGGTTTCAACAAAACTTGCCTGTTTCCTTTTGTTGACCCCCTGACGAATCTTACTAGGTATCTGAGCCCACCACGCCCACTTACCTTTTGTGTCTACCCCGACATCCATCCTGCAGGACGTTGACTGACACCTTTCTCCAACCGTCATCATTCATCCAGGGACGCCCTGACAATACATGGAACTACGACCTACTATGGCATGTACTATGTATGCCGGCTCGTCACCACATGACATGGTGCGATGGAGTATGTCCTCGCGTCAGGAAGAGTGGAACCTGTGTTCAACCTGACTAGGTACTACCGATTTTTTGGTTGGCTAGATATTCCCCAACAAGGTCGCTTCAGTGATCCCAAAGTGGATTTTACACGCCTTCTACTGATCCAAGGTTTACGAGTTCGGAAATATTCACTCGTGCTACCGAGTGGTACGACGGTACCAGTTGGATTTGCCGCGCACTTGCTACTAGTTTCCACACTCATTGGCAGGGTCTACGAAATTCTGTATGTCAGCAATGCCGTTATCTCTGCTCCCGGGCCACAGTGCCAAAAGCAGGGTACACTCAAAAGCATGGATTGCCCCGAGGTAAGCCCTAGCTCCTACCCCAATTATACTACCACACAACCTATGCACCCTAATTATCACATTCTTCGACGCCATGGCAATAGTCTGACTATGCAATTGGTACTACGGATACCTACTACCCACAGTGAGTTAAGTTATTAGGTACCCGTCGCAACTTTCCAGCTGTGTTCCGGCCTCGCCCGCGGAACGTGCCGCCAAACATCGTTGCTAATGGTAGCCCGATAGGCGTACCGGCAACTTGGAACGTTTGAATCCCTGCTGCTGTTCCTGCATATTGTCGCCTATCAATTCATGAGCTCTTATTCCACCATGACATGCAAGTCCCGCAGAGCCCGCCAATGGGGCTGCTCGCCGAGGACACTCAATAATTGAGCGAATGAGATCGACCTGCCTTCGCCACCAGGCTCCACCTTCCCATGAGGCTTCATTTCATGTGCGCATCTCCTCGGCAACATTCAATGTCATTCTAGAATTACCTTCTCATCATCCATGCAAGGGGAACCCATTGGGAGGTTTTAGGAAACTGTGATGCTAACATCTCAATGGTAGCTATTGTATACATGGGGCATACTATGCCTTATTGTCTTTAAATTAATGACCTGGTATTTTTGCAGGGTATACGCATCTGAACAATCACAGTCACGGATTCGCTTGCACCGCATCGTGTACCGAGACGAAGGAACACCCCCCTCGAAACATCAGCACATCATTGCCCATCCCTGGTGGTAATCCGCTGCGAACCTGCAGCATGGTTATTGTTTTGTTTGAATGCAACGCAACCCCGGCAAAATTGTAGCTGCGTGAAAGAGACAAAAGTAGAATTGGCCCGGCACGGCGAATGTTAGCTGCAAGTAAGACAGCTCCTCGACGCATCGAGCAATTCAATATCTCAATTCGCTGCGCTTACTATTCTTTCCTTTCCTTAATCATCAATATATATCTCACGATCTCCACACATTTAAACACCTCTGCTGCTACTTGTCTCCCCTCTCATGAAGTCCCTCTTTTCCCCCTTTTACTTCTTCGCTACCGCCAATCCCTGTGGAGCGATCTGGCTGCGCCTGATAATCGGGTTGTTTAGCTGGATGGTCGTCCCCACTCTTGTGCTCGTCTCTTGATGCAGAAGACTGTGGATCGGTGTTTTGAGTATCGGTGCGAACTTCGGCATTGGGCGCTGCCGAAGAGTTCTTGGACGGACCTGGCAGACTAGCTTCCGGGTTGTTTCCCATGATTCCAGAGCGTAGAGGTGTGGAGCTAAATAGTCGAATTGAAGTTTGAAGGCGGTGCAGTGAGCGAAGCCTGAGAGGCGTCATCTTGTTGTTTTTCTGAGTTCCTCGGGTCGTTGATATTCACCTGAGGCACTACGTTCGATTTCAAGCTTTGAGTACGTCGAGACGGTGCATCGCAAATTGTCACGACGGAAGACTGAGGTCATGATGACTACTTTCGGACTGAGGACATTGAACGGTTGACACCCTCAATCCAACATTTTCCCTTCATTTGATTTGTGTACGATGACAAGCAGTAACAAGGCCTTGTGCTTGCTTCAGTAATAGAAAGCTCTACCAGGGACCAGAGTACTCCTATGTAAGTCACGTGAGTAGCTTAGTGCAACCGCTAGATCAATATTAGGCTAGGCTCTCGATGCACCTCAATGTTGCTGCCTCCACATTCAGGTCACAAGAATTCCTTAAAGTTTGCTTTTAGGAACATATGGGCAAGCCCACTGAATCCAAACCGTTCTTCAAGTTATTCAATCAACTTCTCCTGCGAAAACCTAAGCAAATGACACTTCCTGAGTTTGTCCTCTTTGGCGACAGCCTTACAGAATGGGGCTTCGAGGAGTCAACACAGGGTTTCGGATACCTTCTTGAATGGGCTTATGCGAAGAAGGCAAAGATTGTGAATGAAGGTTCGTAGCTATGGTTTTCCATCTCATGCAATTGCCACATGCGGTTAGACTCGTTGCTGCCTTGAGAGATCAAGCAACGCACGACACAAACACCACATCAAGCAAGTAAGCCAAACAACCCATACGCCATAGCTCATTTGATTATGGCATCAAATAAGCAGTTACCCGAGTTTGTACTCTTTGGTGCTTCAATGACGGAGTGGAGCTTTGATGAGAAAACACAAGGCTTCGGATGGTTCCTGCGAAAAACATATGATGGAAAGGTTGAGGTTTTGAACGAAGGTAGCAAAAAATAACCAAGGATTGAATGATATATGAAGCTATATAGTGCATACTAACGTGCCTCATAGGTCAAGCAGGGTACTACCCTTTCACGAGTCGACTCGGCATTGGCGTATGCTAAGATATCTGCAGCTACACATCTACGAGACTAAAAAGTGACTTCGACCGTATCATCGAGCGTGCAACCGCCCCCGGTGCAGCGCCAACTCTACTCTTCACAATTTTCATCGGTGCCAATGACGCTTGTTTCATCGGAAAAGAAGAGGCATTTCTCCCCTCCACTGCATATCCACCATGATGAGCTTATAATTCTTATAGTACGTCCCATGGCCTAAGTTTTCCTCCAACATCCGAGCCTTCATCGAAACAATTCTTACCCAGGATGCCATGTCCGAAACCAAAATCGTCGTGATCACACCTCCTCCCATCAACAGCCCTGTAGTCACAGCTCGTGAGGGAGAAACACCAGAGGATATTGAGGAAAGAACGGAATATGCAAAAGAGGGACCGAGGTATAGAACATTCATGAGCAAGAAGCGCTATGCAGATGGATTGATGGATATCGCAAAAGAATATGAGGAGACGGGACGCGTGGTGGGGGTAAACTACTGGAAAGGGCTTGTCGACGAAAAGATAAGAGAAGGTGAGATAGGAAGCTGGGAAGACTTGGAGAAGACAGGGTTGTGGCCTGGGTCTGGACTCATCGGAGCTAAGAACTTTGAGCTTGGGTGGTTTACAGATGGGCTGCATCTGAACACGAAGGGCTACGCCGTTTTGAACAAGTTGCTCATGGAGGCAGTAGTGGGGAAGTGGCCAGAGCTCGCTCCCGAGACGTTGTAACTAGATGGCCGTTAGAGCTGTTGACTTATGATATTATCTGTTATCAACTAGTAGTTGGGTATCTAAGCATATTCCAACCCCTACTTATCCTCTATTCAGCGTATTGCCCGATCCCTTCGGATTTGCTTCTACATATTCATCCCACGCCCGCTGTTTCATCGTCTCTTCATCTGCGGCATCAAGATCATCCTCGTTCGGCTCAGCCCGAACCTCAGACTGCGGCCCGCCACCGTCAATCATACCACCTCGCCTCTTCTCCTCCTCAAGATACTCATCGATCGTCATAGTAGGCAAACTATGATCCGGCCTAAACACCCCCTTCTTTAAAGTCTGTCGACTGTCTAGTAAGGTGAAGGGCCGCATTGGTTTCCCATCACTACTCAAGATAGGCCCCGAGTACTTCAACCCAGGTAACTGGCCATCAAGGCGTTCAGAATACCCATCCTTGTTCCTCCCATCTTGCCTCCCGTCTGGCACTAGGTCTGCCACGCCGTGTGGGGGCGCAGGCGGCGCAAGCGAAATGATGTGCAATTCCTGCGCCATACTCTCCAGACTCTGAAAAGTTTGAAACACCATAAACGCCAAATTGGTCAAATGCAAATCACGAACAACCTGCTCATCACTCTCGGCAAGCTTGGGGTTCTGTTGGAGATACTGTAATCGTTTGATTAATAAAAAAAAAGCTTTATCGAATGCGCTAAAAAGCAAATATGCGAAGTGGGTTGGGTTTGCAGGGCACGTACCTCGAGTTTCCGCTTCAAGTCCTTTTCCTGTCTGAATCGCGCAATCTTGGCGTCGCGGCGTGCCGCGGCGTCTTTGGTGCTTGCTGTGGAGAAGGTGGCCTTGTCATCGGTGTAGGCTTCGAGGAGCCTGGAGTCGGATGCGCTAAGGATGTCGTAGGAGTCCAAAAGCTTGAGGAATGAGTCGTAATGATCCCGTGCGCGGAGCATCGTTGCTTTTCTAAGGGATACATCGGGAGTGAAGATTTTTTGGTTCAGCTCGGCTAAGTGGTAGTTGATCGCCAGGTATCTATTTGGGGGAGGGTGAGCGATGCCAAGATTTAGGATGAAATATTGCGATTGATTAGAGGGGGATGTCAAAAGTTGTAAACGTACTGCAGGTCGCTAGAGGAGATATCCTCGAGAGTCTCGTTAGGGCTAAATAGCGATACCTGCTGCGATAGTTTGAGGCATTCTTCGAAAGTGGCGATGGTTTTGCCGAGGTTTTCTTGGAATGTGGGAGTGTTCGTTTCATAAGAGGACGCTAATTCTTGTTGCGCCCGCTCAGCCGTCGAGAAGAGTGCACGCAAACTTTGAGGTTGTTCCGACATTTCGTTTAATCTGCGGAGTTGAGATGATGGTGTTGGAAATTGTAAGGCAAAGCGATAAGTGAAAACCGGCACGTGAGTTGGCGTTGCTGACTCAGCCGCGTGTTCCTTAGTTAACTACTAGCCACCCCACTATTATGTCGTAAACACGCCGGTCAACGCGACAACACATTCTCAAAAGAGTGAGTACAGAAGTGAGTTTTTGTGTAACAACGGGTTCATTTACTTCGAAGAATTTTCGCCAAAGGGTACTTGTTGCCTTTATTTGCTTGTGTGTTCTCGGACAGCAAACGTTCACTGGGACATTCTCTCACCTGTAGTCGTCAAACCAGTCAATACAAATCCTTCCAAAGCTCTTCCACAACTCATATTCGATCATTTCACTCATACCTTTCTTACAGCTGCATGAAAGCCTTGAAACCCCATATTTTCAGCAAGATCAATCTCCCCAGCCATGGTAAGGGCTGAGGCGATGGGGCGAGATGAAGGCATTTCGTCCCATAACATATTAACGTCTCTTAAAAAAGACACTACACTAAATCTCACAAAAGAGGATGACTTGGCCGAGGACCAAGACTCAGACATCGACGCCGACCTAGCTCACACTCATGGATCTAGAACCATAACTGAGAAGCGCCGGGCACAGAATGAAATCATGCGAGCTTTTGCTGCCACCATTAGTACTCAGGTAAAGCAGAAAGAGATTGAGGAAGCACTCTCGAAATGCACAATTGAAGCAGAGCTCTCGATTAAAAAAATCATTGCTGGTCAAGAGACCGCTGTCCCTATCACCAATCCTCGCGATTATCAAACAGAGCTATTCCAAAGAGCGAAAACGGAGAACACTATAGCTGTACTAGACACTGGAACAGGCAAGACTCACATTGCTACTTTGTTGCTTCGTCACGTTCTCGAGGAAGAACTGGAGAACCGGGCCAAGGGTTGCGCGCAAAAGATCGCCTTTTTCTTAGTAAGACCCTCAAACGTCTTGCCAGTGATATTAATAACATAGCACAGGTCGATTCAGTCAACCTAGTCTTCCAGCAAGCAAATGTCCTGCGTTGCGGTCTTGATCAGGATGTCAACGAGATTTGCGGCGCCATGGGTCCGAAACTGTTCAAGCAGGCCACCTGGGACGATATCTTCGCAAAAAATATGGTTGTTGTCTGCACAGCTCAAATCCTCGTAGATTGTTTGATGCACTCTTTCGTCAAGATAGCAGGGATCAATCTTCTCATCTTCGACGAAGCTCACCATGCGAAAGGTAATCACCCATATGCTCGGTTGATCAAAGACTACTACATTCACGAGCTCGACATCTCTAAGCGGCCTCGGATATTCGGCATGACAGCTTCACCAGTGGACGTCAGAGGACTTTCTGCCAAACACATTAGAGAGGCGGCGTCGGACCTGGAGACATTACTACACTCAAAAATCGCAACCACAACGGATCGAATGCTCGCCGCGAACCAAATCAGTAAACCGACGGAGGAAGTCACACTGTACGCACGTTTAAAAAATGGCTTCGCAACCCCACTGCATAATGATATCAAGGCTAGATACGCCGATGTCGTGCCCTTTCAAAAGTTCTTCGCGGCATCTAAAGTCCATGCCTCAGAGCTTGGGCGTTGGGCATCAGATATGTACTGGTCATTCGCCTTCACTGATGAGCAGAGTCGCAAGCTTGAAAACCGCGAGGCATTCAATTATAATCGGGCTCCGAAACTAGTATCTACCAAAGATTTTGATGCTGAGATGCAGCGATTGAAAGAGGCAGCTAATTTTGTTCAACAGCACGATTTTGGCTTTCCTTCGCTCAGTGCTCAAGATGTGAGCAGCAAAGTTCAAAGTCTGTATTATTTGCTCAATCTATACTATGAGAAAAGCGATACAGCGCATTGCATTGTATTTGTCCAGAAGAGACAGACAGCAAGGTTGCTGAAACTCATTTTCAATCACATTGGTGGGCCGAACCTCCATTGTGGTGTGCTAGTTGGCATTAACGCCCGTGCTGGCGAAGACAACATCTCTCTTCGGTCGCAAATCTTGACGTTACAAAAGTTTCGACGGGGTGAACTTAACTGTCTTTTCGCTACATCTGTCGCCGAAGAAGGACTAGATATCCCACAGTGTAATCTTGTTGTGCGGTTTGACCTCTACCGCACAATGATTGGATATGTTCAGTCTAGAGGCCGAGCAAGACATCGAAACTCAAAGTATCTTCACATGCTTGAACAAGGAAATAGAGACCATTTTGAGAGGCTCAAAGATGTACAGGAAGATGAAAAACATATGCGCGTGTTCTGCCAAAAGCTTAAACCGAGTCAACTTCTCGACGACATAGACCAGGAAGCTGCCGAGTTGCGTACTTTGGACGACAGAATGTTTCCAAGCTACACCGATGAAACCTCTGGCGCAAAGCTCACATATCGCGCTAGCCTATCTGTTCTAGATCATTTTGTTTCGGTTTGGCCATCCCCGAATCATAATACCACCACCCAAGTATCATACGTTGTAAGCCCTGGGTTCAATGTCGACCCGCAGGACCCACAGCGAAAAGGTTTCGTCTGTGAGGTAATACTTCCTGAACACTGTCCCATAATCTCTGTCACTGGTGCCACTCAGAACCGAAAGATATTCGCAAGATGCTCGGCCGCCTTTAAGATGTGCATTCAACTACGATCCAGAGGGTATCTAGATGAACACCTTCTTCCAGCTAGGGAAAAACATTTACCCTCGATGAGAAATGCACTACTTGCCGTTAGTGAGAAAAGGAGGGATAGGTATCCTATGCTTATCAAGCCAACATTCTGGACACTGGGTCGGGGCATGGTTCCTGAATGCCTTTATCTTACAATTGTGGACGTCGATTCCGGATTAGACCGCCCCCATCAGCCACTTGCGTTACTCACTCGGTTGTATTTTCCACAGCTGCCTCAATTTCCACTTTATCGCATCGATGGCAGCGCCACCAACGTTATTCCACGATCTCTTACAACACCAATTCAAGTATCCAAAGCGCTTCTCGAGATCATTACGAAGTTTACTCTGAACATTTTTGAAAGTATTTACAACAAATTGTACGAGTATGATATTGACAAAATCTCGTATTGGGTAGTTCCCATCTTGGCAGAGGAATTATCAGCCAAATCCCTACCTGCCAACCTTGAAAAACTCCTAGACATGAAGCAAATACTCAAGATATACCAAGAGCCATGGTGGAATTGGAATACAACAACTAAAAGTGATGATTTAGTCGACAAGTATTTCATAGACCCTCTCCATGGAGGTCGAAGATATTACTCGACCTGCCTCGCGCCTCATCTCAAGCCACAAGACCCGATGCCTACGCATATAACACCTGAGAACCAGAAAAGCCAGAAATTTATGAGCAGCATTATAAACTACACGGACAGTAAATGGCATAGAAAACGCGATATCACACTCTGGGATCAGAATCAACCCGTGCTCGAAGCGGAGAGAATTCCTTTTCGACGTAATCACCTTGCAAAAGTGGAAGACAAGGAGAAAAAGAACCTTCGCGATATCACAACATATATATGCCCCGAACCCTTACGTATCTCTAATGTTCGTTCTCTTTTGCTATTTTTAAGCCCTTTAATACTGATTCTTATTTAGTTTGCCAACCCTTTTGTCGCGATGTGCTACATTCTCCCAGCCACAATCCATCGCTTTGAAAGCTATCTGATTGCCATTGAGGGATGCCAGGTTCTTAATCTAAGCGTTGGCCCAGCTCTTGCCCTCGAAGCCCTTACTAAGGATAGTGAGAACTCGGAAGAGAATGAAGAGGAGCAAATCCACTTTAAACACGGCATGGGTCCGAATTATGAACGGCTTGAATTCCTAGGCGACTGTTTCCTCAAGATGGCAACTTCGATCTCAACATTTGTATTGCAGCCAGAAGAGAACGAGTTTGAGTTCCATGTCCGCCGCATGCTCATGTTGTGTAATAAAAACTTGAAGGAGACAGCCGTGGGTGCGAAAAAGGTTACATCCCTAGATGGAACAGAGCTCGACTTGCAGCTTTACAAGTATATACGCACAGATGGATTTTCCCGGTATGCATCACTCGCTTGAGACCATAATGTTCCTACTGACATATTTAGTCGAACCTGGTATCCGGAACGCCTGAAGCTTCTCCGGGGTAAAGGCGTGAATAAGAGTGAGGATGATTGGCTCAACCTCAATCATAATCTTAGTGACAAGAGCCTTGCGGACGTATGTGAGGCCTTTATTGGCGCTGCCTTCATGCAGTACCATAAAAATGGGAAATGGTCGCCAAGCTATTGGAACGAAGCTGTCAAAGCCGTCACGCTTTTCGCCAATAGTGAAGATCACATGATGGAGACGTGGGCAGACTACTACGCGGCCTACGAAAAGCCTAAGTATCAGACGGCTGCTGCCACTGCGACCCATCTTGACCTCGCTCGCAAGGTCGAACAAAAACACCCATATCACTTCAAGTACCCAAGGCTTCTTAGGTCAGCCTTCTTGCATCCCTCTCAGCCTTTTATGTGGGAAAATATTCCGAGCTACCAACGTCTCGAATTCTTGGGCGACTCGCTTCTTGATATGGTTTTCATTGCGCATCTGTTCTATAAGTACCCCAACAAAGACCCACACTGGCTCACTGAACATAAAACGCCTATGGTGTCCAACAAGTTTCTAGGTGCTGTGTGTGTCAAACTCGGTTGGCACACTCACATCCGGCAGAACACAGCCACCTTATCAAACCAGATTCGTGACTACGTTTATGAAGTCGAGGAAGCTGAGCGTGAAGCAGAAGGCTCGGTTGACTATTGGGTCACAGTTTCCGAGCCTCCTAAATGTCTTGCCGATGTCATCGAGGCTTATGTGGCTGCTATATTTGTTGACTCCGAGTTCGATTTCAACGTTGTTCAGCACTTCTTCGATCTACATCTCAAACCTTTCTTTCTCGACATGACGCTTGATGCATACGAGGGTTTCGCTTCAAATCATCCAACGACTCGCTTATCGCGTCTCCTGTCTATTGACTTTGGTTGCACCAACTGGCGAATGGGCGCACTTGAGACCGAAACTGTAATTCCGGGCAAAGGTAAGGCCATCGCAGCAATGGTGTTGATTCATAATAAAGTGCAGTTCCACTCCCTGGGCCAGAGTGGACGGTATGCGCGCGTACGAGCGAGTCGCCAAGCGTTGGAGAAGCTGGACGGTTTACCGCCGTATGAGTTCAGGAACAAATATGGGTGTAATTGTGTGAATGAGGGAGGTGGCGAGGGCAACTTGAGTGAAATGACACGAGAAGAGCAGATGAAAGAGGCGATTGGGCCCAGTATCTGAGAAATGAGTCTTCGTGTATAAGTATGGCAGTTTAGATCCTGTGTTAACCTTTCAAACGAGAAGTATATTCAAAAGCTAAACTAAAGATGCGTTGCGTTTATTCTGTCAATTTTTGCATCAAGAGAAACTTAGGCTCGCTGTAGACCTCATTAAAGACTTGCTGCATAATGCTTAGTTCACATCTATAAAGGATAACCCCTTTCTACACTAATCAAAACCTCAGAATCATCGAAATTTGGTCTTCCTGTTTGCTCAAAATACAGCTGAAGGTACAGTAGTCCTAGCCAACATGCCAAGACCTTGCACTGTATTTCCATGCTCTTTCTTTCGCATTCAAACACACGCAGAACGTTAGAAGACTGAATTATCTTAATCAAGTCAAACGCTACTCTGTATCGATAAAGAGACAGCGACAATCAAAAGAAATCCTGTCAGCATCTCGCTAACAAACTAACTTTCACCCCACACTAATGTGGGCTCATAGGCCATGCCTCCTTGAACATCTTGACACGTCTATTGATAGCTCTGTAGCGTGAGTAAAATTCTTGAGATCAGTCGAGCAGCTATTTATTACTCGCCGCAATCAAGATTTACGCATGCAGGAATATCATTCGACATGTCAAGATGCTGTAAGACTATTGTGCATTCGCGCCGTTAAATGCAGACTGTGGCAAGGCCCATGGTCTGTACGTTGCAAATTTGGACAACCAGCCCCGCACGAAGTTTATGTGCTTAGGCACGCGGTAATGAGGACGGCACGACAAATCCAGTCAATGTAGGTAGCCACGGCAGTCACTAGTCAGTGGTGTTCCGATGGTGTTCCGATAGACGATACATCAATACGGCACTTCCGACAATGGTGGGGCTTGGCGTTTGGACATAAATTGAAGCAGACTACGTGGAGAAAGTCAGAAGATTACAAGAATATTGCTATTTTTTCGCCTTGTAGTAAGCTTTTTAAAATTACATCACTGCGGTACGCAACATGCAACTCCAAGGAAACGCATATATCAGCGGCGCTGCGTCAGGTGAATGCCATTCCAAGCCCGGTACTATTACCGGGGTCATTAGCTAACTGCATATCACAGGGATCGGCAAAGCAACCGCAATATGTCTTGCCAAGCATGGAGTCCAGGGGCTGGCAATTGCTGACCTCAATATGGATGGCTTGACCGAGACTAAAAAGGAGATCGAACTTGTGGCGCCGAATGCTCAGGTTCTCACCATTCTTCTCGATGTATCTCAACCAGAATCCGTTTTCCAAGCAGTGAACAAATCTATCAATCATTTTGAGCGTATTCATTACGTTGCCAACAATGCTGGTATTGCTGGAACACATCTCGGCGGTAGTGCTACCCTTGACCGAGATGCCTTAATGCGAGTACTAGACGTCAATCTCATTGGATTGTGGAATACCCAAAAGGAATTTATCAAGCACTTTCTAAACCAAGAGCCGATTCCTGAGGGGTAAGTTGACATTGATATGTTTTATGTGGAAGTACAACCAAGTTTAATTGTTTAGCGAATTCAGTGAAACGCGGGGAACGATCGTGAACACGGCATCGATTGCAGGCTTAGGCGCCTTTGGGTCAACTGCGTACATTACGAGTAAACATGGAGTTGTAGGACTGACGAAAGCAGTATGAACAACAAAATCTTGACACTGCGCCAGGCATAGTAACTTTATTCTAGGACGCCGTCCATCATGCGAAGGATAAGATTAGGATTAACAGCATCTGTCCTGGGTATGGTGTGACCCTAGATATTGGCATTTAACTTCTAACCGACACTCTAGGACGACCCACACCCCGATGGTCGAGCAGTTTTATCGCAACAATGATCAAGGGATACTGCAGCGTATTCCTATGCAACGAATGGGAAACCCGGGAGAAGTATAATAGTTCCCTAGAGAACCATGCCAGGCCTTAACTAAGCAGCTCTAGATCGCTAATGTAATTAACTTTCTACTCTCACCTTTGAGCAGCTATATCACTGGAGCCGCAATAGTTGTTGATGGGTAGGTTTTATATATGATAAATATATAATTATAGTATTATCTGCTAATAATGAGAATAGAGGCAAGAGCATATCATAACTGTCATGGGTATTCTCTCTAGTCCCCCTTCGGGGTGTCTCGGCCCACTTCCAAGGTTATAAGAGGGTCTTCTGTATCGTCCAAGGTGGGTTCTACGGGTAAGCGAGAAGACTAGTTCGGTATGGCCTTAGTAATGAGATCGTTTTAAGATTTAAATGTGCCTCTGACCAGTTTTTATTCATTATGATTTTGAAGACGGAACTTATAGCGTAATAGGAATAGTACTAAAATTAAGGCTTTACTATGATAATATTAAAGAGCGCGCGGATGTTCCAACTAGTATCCTTGTTTTGCTGAATTTGAGAGAAAGATATTCGCAAAAAGTCTTGCGAGAACGAATACTTTAGCTGGACTCATATCAGACTCCTCCCAATGACTAAACAGCCTAGTGAAGAACGTTAAGGGGCATTCTGATCGCTGAGTCATAGAAAGCCTCTCACTTTTGAACAGTTCAGGCAACATGTTGGACCAAGAAAAGGAGATAAATCAGCATGTCCGTCAAAGCAACGTGAACTTCTGCTAGGGCATCTTGTTTGGGCGATGAACGATCTTGGTCGTGTTTATTGTCACCTGTTGCTTTCGACGCAGAGAAGATGCAGTGTCACGGCCGCAGTGGCGCGATGCAAAAAAAGGTGCAAAAGTGGGAAACCAGGCGGATTGTTCTAACTAGTGGGCAACTCTGGTATATAATATGGGAGTGCCAAGGTTTTAGTGCTGGTAGTTACTGTTAACTGAAAGAAGCAGGCCATAACATACAGGCAGGTGTTAAGTATCCGAAAGGGTGACCTACGGGTTATATGAAGTAAGGCACGATGCGTATAAGATATGACTTCAGTAACGCTTTTCAGAGGCCCTTACGCTACATAAACAAATCCTTGTAGCGCAAATTCAGTCTGTTGGACAGAATCGTCGCCATACGCTCAGGACGAGGTCAGATGTTGCACGGTGCCTACACGAGTAGGGCAAGCTTCGCAAAGTTCTTTAATTCTTTAATTGTTTTTTGAAATCGTGGAAGGCTGCACGAGGGCATTGGGATAGGTTCATGCTGATACAGTTTTTTCAGTCAGCTACGTCGGCTTGTACTTATGTACTTATCGCAGTGCGGGTGGAATTGTGAAGGAAAAGCATCTCACGAGAACGTCTTGCGTGGCCGGAGCTTAAGTCTTTGAGAGGTTATGGACATAGTATGTGGACGCAAAAGCCGTTGGCTTAATGAACTCATTGACAGTAAAGATTCTATTAGCAAAGATACTTACTGATAGCAAGCTTCGCAGAACGATATTTCTCATATCCATTTGGCGTGACCAATAAACGATTGAATCGTTCCAATACTCATCTTCAAAATCCTCGATGGGTTTGATATCCTTAGCTACTATCGCACTTTTGAGCTTTTTGGCCTCCTCAAAGATCGTTTTACTTTTTGCCTCCTGTCCGGAATCCCTGTAAATACATGCCTTTTTCCACATAGCGCGTGCAGCCTGCGCTTCCCTATGCAATCCAGATGTAGGAATATCAATTGCATAGCCCGGATTATCACCAGCGCACACACTTAGCACATGTCAATATCGTGCTCTGTTGTTTTAATGTATTCTTGCCATATACTCTGTAGGTTCCCAAGCTTTACAAGATTGATAGCAATACTTTAGAAACAATCGTCCGTGAAGTAGTGTTTCTCTCCAAGTGTGACTCCCATGTTCTTCAAGGCACGCTGGTGATACTCAAGCGCTTCTTTGTGGTGCTTCTGCACTTCGCGTATCGTGTCCATTCTACGACAAAGATGGCCAGAGGCATCTACACTTACCCAGGCTTCTAAACTCTACCGAAAAATTTCTGTTGCCTCTACGACCTCGCTCTTGTTGAAGACGCAAATCCCCATATGGTTGTATGTTGTTACTGGCGCGATTCGATCCAAAGGTAAACTATGCCTCTTGATTCGATCCTGCAAGATTTTCAGCCAGCGATTGACGTCTTCAATCCCATCTGAAGACCTGGCCATGACTCCTGCAAGTGATAAGTTATAAGAAGCTTCCCCCAACCAGTGAGTGATATTCTTATCATCAACAAGATTGGCCGAAAGAGCGGATTCTAATACTTCTTGAGTTAGGCGACCATAGATCTGTGTTTGGTCTGAATGTCCGCGTTCAAATGTTCACCTAAAACTACCGTTAGGGTGATCTTCTACGAACATATGAGAGGGATCTACTAAGAATAGCTACTGAAGATACTGCCAGTCATAACCGTGGCTTCGAGCTCGCCGTCTCGAATGCTTGTACCAAATAGTTCCCCCATATTGCTGATATGGGCCTTGAGCCTTTCTGCTGTAGGAACGCGCCATGGCTGATTTCTGGTTGGGCCCGTCCCACAAACCTAGGGCCAACCCGCAGCTATGAGAGTAAAAGCAGCTGCGAATACACCTTCCAGTTCGTTGAGATCCATTTTATCCCTCACCACTGCTTGAATTAAGCGGTGGATTTTCAGCTCGTTTGTTGCCATCTTGTGTGATGCCAAAGAAGCATGAATTAGCTCGGCCCGCGTATCAAAAAAAGAGATTCTTTTTTTTTTTAGATAATCTCTTAGCTTGATGCTTTTAGCCCCATCTCACAAGATCTCTTCTGCTATCCTATCCGGGTCAAGAATAGAGAGGACCTGTAAGAGTGCGCGGACTTGGGGACTAAACTGTTCGATGACCCATGCTGTAACAATCGTATGCTGATAGTCCGATAATCCTTTTCCAGCATTCAGATCAGGGGCTATTTGGAGTTCTCGTCGTATCATTCCTCGAATTCTTTGAGAGTGATGTGCTTTTTTGTATAATTCCGCTCATTTGCGAGATAGCAAGCCGCAATCCACCCAAAGCCCCGACGATCCGGTTACTAGTGGAAGCCAGTCATATAGGATTTCCGGATCATTTGCATTGTCGAAAACCATCAACCATCCCGCATCGACCTTTTTTTGCCGCTTTCCTGACTTCCGGTAACCAGAACGGGAGGTTAGCCACTTCTTGATAATGCCTCGAGCCTCGACTTTATCCATTGCTTGTGGACGTTTTTGGTCTCAACTCTTTGGCGATGGCGAGGAATTGCTCTCCAACTTCGCCGCGGTATCAGCATAGATCCAGAGAGCTGCGTTGAAATGACCAAGTCGTGAATAGAGGTACTCAATTGCGATTTCCGTTTTGCCAATACCCGCCATACCACATAAAACATATATTTGAGGCGAGGTTGAACTATCATGGCTACTCATCTGATCTATGTAGTTGAGGTTTGACGAATGATCAAAGTTGAATGCCTCAACGAGTGTATTTATAACATCAGCCCGTCCGAAGAAGTGCGAGTTCCTCGACACACGCGCTTCTCTGCCATGTCATACATACTACTTCTGAAGGAGCATTTTATCGTCGGAAGGCGTTGAAGCGATGATCTTTGAAGCTTATTTTCGCTGCTCGTATACAGAAAGTATAGGTTTATGCAGCTATAGACTCTCGAATTGATGGCCAGATGATTGGTTCTTTTGTAGGGACATTGATCGCAACCCTGGCATATTTCACCTGCGCACATGTTCAAGAGTTCCCAAACAAGAAGTTTGATGTGCCAGATGCACACAGGCGGCTAGTAACTGCGAGATTATCCACCAGCAGGGACTACCTAAAGGGGCTTTAAAATGTTCAGTCGCGGCGTTTGTAGTTGGATTAGGGTTCAGTGTTTTAAGAATCGTTGGCCAGCAGTACTGGTGGCGTAACTTCGTCCCCTCTGGTGTCGCGATGGCAATTGGTAAGAATCCCCATTTGTTCATGCATGAATATTCTGATTTCGATGTAAGGATGTACATCGTACCGGCGATTACACTACGACGAGCACTAGGAAGCCTCATGTTAGTGGTGTGTCGCAAGAGATATGATGTCACATATTTCGTTCTATTGTACTGCGCGACTGGTCTTATATTAGAATGGGGACTTTTCAGTATCATAGCACTGTCATTGGAGGCCTCAATAAAACCACATGGATAAATAAGTGCGCTGGCCAGCTTCCGACGAAGCTCAACGTGTCAACTACCCAGCATAGGCAAACATGAGAAGCATATTTCAAACTCTGTGGATCTGTGCACGTGTATAACTGGTTCCAACAGTGTTTTATTGGTGATGCCTTGGACTTCGTGCCCGGCTCTGGTTGCGATGATTAGATTATACTTTCTAGTGTGCCAGGCTTACTTTGGGGTCTTTGCGAGTATTGACTGTTACCTTGACTGTACCCCACTTCCAGGGCATATATAAACTGGGCGTGCGGCACATCCAGTCCCTTGTCACTTATCCCCAAAACTTGCAAAGTAGACTTTTCTTATCATCTAGATTTTGTAACAGGTTTCAAAACTGGTTTATTAAGACTAGAAGTATGACGCGCAATGCCTTTAAATACCAATGAAGAAGAATGTTAAGATTATTGGGGGCCGGGATAACTTTTGGTTGTACCTGAGTCCAAAGGCTATGACATCACTCATCCTCCCACGCCAGATGCTCCGAAAGTGTACCCTCGCATGGCGTTGCACACCCAGGAGTCTTGAGTTGTGATCGACCCTGGAAAAACTGCGCTTGTCATTATCGCCCTTCAAAATTATTTCTTCTCACCGGCTCTCGGACGACCATGTGAGAGTCCAGGCTTACAGGTTGTTGAGAAGCTAAAGGAGCATGCAATTTCGGCGTGTAGGGAAGCCGGGATTCCGATACTTTGGCTTGGATGGGGCTTAACTCAGGATGATATCAATGGATGCCACCTACAATCGTGCGTGGGTTCTCATTGGATACCAACTTCGAAGATAATAAAAGGTTACCTGAGTTTGGTGTTGATATTGTGTCCATCAAGCTTGAAAATGGATCAAAAATCGAAAGTGGCAAGGTCTTGGTGCGAAATGAATGGAACGGGCGCTTTGGCGCAAGAAGTCCAGCCTGGAGTTATCAAAGCATGGAAGAATCGCTTATCTGAATTTCGGGGCGATACTGAGGCCGAAAATTTGTTACAGGCTCGCGGTACCCGGACTTTGCTTTTCGCAGGCTGTAATACTGATCAATGTGTGGCTTCTAGTCTCATGGATGCCGCCTGGAGGAATTACGATTGTCTTCTGCTAAGTGATGGAACGGCTACCTCAAGCCCGAGGTTTGCACAGGAGATGGCCGAGTATAACATAGAAGGGTGAAAGTTCCTCTTAGACTGTAAAGATTTGGCAGATGGTGTGGATAAAATCTAGGTGCAGATGTAAGATATAGGAAATGTTCAATGCTTAAAGACCCAACGATGCGTAGTATATCATATCTTGTGTATGTCTATATGCAAGGGAAGAATTACGTTACTCTTGTGATTGACAAAAATCTAGCATCTGTAGGAGGTGTGACCTTGAATGCCCTCGCAACTACTAATCCTTCACACAATGGTCCTAGAACTACATTGAAAAAATAGATTGACCCTCTTTCCTAATTGACGCATATCAAGCTCCTTCCCTACCACATCCAACGAGCATCTGCAAGATGGTAGCTCTGCTCCGCTATGTCAAACAACCTCCAAAAAGTACTGAATAAACAACAACGTTGATTATATTAGGTTGAGTGGTAGGTAAATCCTACAGCCTCTGCTGCAACTTTAGAATATCCAATCACTGCCTCCTCTTACTTCCCATACTTCGCAATAAAAGCCCTGACTTTTGAATTACTCAACCTCAACTCATTCCCCTCAGCGCCCACCAACTGTGCCAAGATTCATGATGGGATGTTCGCATCTGCAAGATAGAGTCGATGACAGTTTCTCTTAAAAGCTACCTGAACATAAATCACCACACTGGGATTGGCTCTGACTTCCAATAGCCTATGAACAGACTCTAATGCTTTCTGTAGGATATTCAAAAGTATGGGTGGTAAATATTTTGGCGAGCTGGTGCGTAGGGTTCAGTATAAACTAGAGATTTTACAGCGCTATCATACAGTTTCGCGCTCAATAGAAACCCAGGGAAAGCCTACGAGCAGCTCTACGCACGTTTTGGTGAAGACAATGTGTGGCCGTGGCTTGTCACAATCAATTTTTTCCGTATCTCTTCATGCGCGCATATGCCACTTTGCCTGGGTTTTTCTGTGGATCACATGATGCTAGAACAGTGGAGCAATCCCACTGTGCATCTAAATTTAGTGAATTCTATCTGCTGCCGTCTGCATAGAGCTCACCTGTTTGTGACGCGTAGAGGAAAACGTGGACGTCATGATGGACATGTGAAGAATTGATGCTAGAATACTACATGATCTATGGTTTTGCTAGATTCGCTGAATCGAGCTACAAGATCACACCGGTCAGATATTATTAGAATCAAGGTCAGCGTACAAGGGGCGATGAATGAGATATAAGAGAAGCGTTGCATTGCGCCAAGCCGACGCAATGCCTAGGTAGTAAATCGTTATGTTCTTGTTTCAACCCTGCACTAAGAAGTGAAGAGCGGGAAAAGAACAACTTTCACTTACATGTTTAGTATCGCGGATCGTCTCCAAACTCTTAACCCACCTTCGATTCGCAACGAAACACTTTCTGCACATAACCATCATAGCTCTACGCATTGGGCAAGTTGTTCGCGGACTCAAAGGCAGCTACGAGTTACTATGCTCTCTAAAAGACTCATCCGTCTTCAAGGCCAAGGTCCTATCAGGTTCTTCTATTCCTGCAAAATGGTAAGGCCACTGCCACTCCATGATCTACATCTTACAGCTCACTCTTTCTTACGGCCGTGGCCAAAACTGCCATTACTGATGCCGAGAAATATTGTTTGGGGCGTGAATACCGCAATTACACTATCACCGAAGTTGCCGAAAGCCCGCATATCCGCCCAATGTACGATATTGTAAAGCAAAACGACACCGAACGGTCAAGCAAAGCCGGAGATTCTGGAGATTCCGAAGATTCTGAAAGCGATCCTTCATGCCTGGTATTTGAATGGATGGATACTGACTGGGTATCTGTACAAGCGCACACGATGCGGAGTAATCCAAAACTACCAAAGGCCGTAGCGAAAGGTGTTCTATCAGCACTCAAAGTAATACAGTTACTTAACGGTATTCATACAGGTCAGTGTTCCATTTCTATGATCGTCACAATGCTAACTTTATCAGACATCAGTCCAAATAATGTTTTCCTCTCAGACATCGAAGGCCCCTGTCCCATCGCAAAACTAGGAGACCTCGGAAATAGCAAGTGATCTCCCAAAAGTTTCTCTACAGAGTCTATGCAATTGATGAAAGCTTAATTTAGAAGCTTACCACTAAACTATCACCGGATTTGCTATTTGGCCAATGGGATAAGATTATCGAAGGGCACGCCGAAGCCTGGTGCATTGCGAAAGTTATTCGTCTTGTTGGCCCTCTAAACCGCCCTCCGCGTGAGACCTACAAGAGTGAATTTCGACTAGCGGAACGATTGGCAGTTATGAACCACCCGGATAAAAATGAGAAGCTTATTACTCGGCTCAATTGGCGCACGGAATTAGAGGAGATTTCAGATCCTCCGGTACCATCGGACCTCCTAGACTTCATCGAAGCACTTCTTGTCATGGATCCTGATAAATGACCCACAGCATCGGAGGCTTTGTTGCACCCCTACCTACAACCTATCTCCGAAAAAGACACCACAATAGCAATGGAATCTGACAAAAGATTAGTAAGTTTATTTCAAACTATTTTACAAAACATGAGGGCGCCGCAAACTTGGTTGAGATGAGATAGTGTATCGGTGGCGGAGGAGGAACTAGTAGTTTTGGGGTGGGTGATTTCGTAATGGCAGGCGTATAGAGATTGGCAAGTTTTGACAGGAGAGCGGTGTGTTTAGCCACATATTGCATCGGGTGGTGATAAAAAGGGTTCTCCGCTCAGCTATTAAATCCACTTCGTCTGAACGAGGCTGAACATATCTTTTTACTCCGTCCCGCATCGACTGAGTTGGGCCATCACCTCTACACAACCAAACAACGGTAGTCGCAGGGAGCATGCCCTTAACCTTTCGCGAGAAAAAAAGGAGTAGTCGGGTAACATTGAAGGCTTAGCTACCTAGGTAGCTAAAAGTTGACACACCAACCCAAATTGAATTACCCAACCGTCCATTTTTTTATTGTATCCTTCTAGGTGAACCGGCCTGAGCCATCAAATGGAATTTATCGTGGTATATGTAACAAAACAAGATCATCAGGCAGGACCACCGGCTACAAGGCTCAGAGATGCACGATAAGATTATGCAGTATGGCTCTGCCTAATTTCAGCACCCCAACCCCTTAATACACCAAGCAAAAGTGGCTAACATCATCTAATAATGCGTTTATAACTTTTGTAGTTGCCTGGCTCTGATCATATCATATGGGCATTGCGAAAGCAGCGCTAGGTGCATAGTAAGTCTCTTTAGCTTTCAAAGGTTAAGCCTTCACCTTTACAACAGCATAGCACGACTATCTGTAGCTAGGTAACCAAACAAGAGTAGCAGTTGAAGTGGCTCAAACTACAGGATGAGTCGCTAGTACGATGTCGGATTTCTACCTTATTACCTGACGGATATATGCGTTTGGCTAGGTCGTTTGCCTCTGCAACAATCACTGCGATGAATCACTTAGGATTCAGGTGCCTTCCGCTCCGCATCAACTCGTTTCTAACCTGCTCTTGTTCTTCCCACTTTGCCCACAATGTCCGCCTCCGTTGTCCAAAAGGCTCATTTCCTGAGAACTGTGTTGCTTTTTGGGCGAAGCGTCAAGCTCCAGCTTGCGTTACAGACACCGAACTTCATAGGATCCATAGGAAGTATTGATCCGGACCTTCTTAAAGCCACCGTCGACAGGGTCGCGAACGCTCTAACAGACCATAAGATGCTCTCAGAAGACCAAGCAACTGATATTGAAACCGTCACAATCATGTAAGGAAAGAATCCATGGAAAAGAGAGATTATGCCATTGACAGCGATAGGCCCCTATATCACAAAAGCGTTGCAGATAAAACCAAGCATAGCACGATCTTGTTCTCAGATGTAAAGAAAAACGCTATTGGTAAGGCACACGTTACCACTGATAAAACTAAGCAACAGGTGAGCTTTGAAGTATCACCAAGACCAAAGAGAATTCAACTGATCATTTTTAGATGGCAAGGACGAACAAGAACTCTGACGATGAGTCCTAGTGCGCTGGTGACGGGAGAGCAACGAGTATTCTAAGGGCAGAGTTCCGGCTCGGTAGGAGTTCCGATTCAAGGGAGCTATAACGGGAGTGGTAATGGCAGGTGTATAAAGGTTGCAAATCTCTCAATAGGGAATAGAGGCTTGGTCACATAGAGGTTTAGGCAGTAATAGTAATGAGAAGAATTCTCTACTTGGTTACCAAGGCTGCCTCTTCTGACTCAAACTGAAGACGTCATATACGCATATACTGTACTGAGTGAGTTGGACTACCATCTCTACATAACAGTACATTAGATGGCGCTTGAGGTTGCCTACTTCTTTGTTGGGATGCGATCTAGAATGAATGTAGAGATTAATCGAGAGATAGTATTTCAAAAAGCGCTTTATTCGGCCGCGTGATCCTAATCCAAAATATACCCAGGTAGACTAACGCTATAGCTCTATAGTAGGCAGGTAATATATTAGGCATTAAATATGCGCCTGGTTATTATATAGGCACTACTAGCAAGGCCAGGTATATAGTTGTAGCTACCCAGGTATCATACATGCACTGCTAACTCCCTGGGTTAGGATCACGCGGCAGAATAGAGTGCTCCCATTTCAGTTGAAATAGCTGAGCCAGAAGATAATGGTAATACCTTGAAACAGGCGAAGCCGCGGGGCTCGAGTCTAGATGAGTACTCGAATGAGGTGAAGTGAATAGTCACGTGACTATGTTGACCAATCCCAAAAGATTAGGCGACTTAGGTAGAGAATAGCTAAAAATAGGAGTGTGTGCTCAATCGTACACTTGTCGACAATTCAAAACATGTTCAGATAGCTTTTATGCACGATGTGATTGGAGCGACATGTCCCTCAGCCCTACATGAAACCAATATCGGTGCATGGAATATGAGGTCATCGCAGCAGCAGGAACCCTGTCCACTGTCGGAGGCCGCAGAGCAAAGCGGCCAAGCTGCATCTAGAGAGTCTGGGCGCACGGCACGAAACAGCATTAGATAGATTGTACTCTTGCAGTTACAGAGGGCAAAGAAAGTCAAGAGGAAGTGATACGAAGGGTGCAGGTGTCAGTATTGCTTGATCGTGTCGGTATCATAAGTAGCTAAACTAGGAACGTGGGATGAAATGTTTCTTTTGTGGTTGGCTGCTCGCGGCGGTTGCTCTCCTGAAACGGTGCGGCGTGGGATGACCGTTGATACGCTAAACCGGATTTGACTGCGCCTCCCAAGGGTCCTCGCTCAACTTTTGTGGTGCGCCGCTTGGAAGCTGAAGGCCGATGACCCTCAGTCCTTCCACGTCACTCGCTGAACTTGTGCCTCACTTCTACACTGACTGAATTGTATTCTTCGTCGCTTTTTTCTTCCACATTTGCCGTACGGGTCTTGTTTGCTGTATGCGCCCCTATTAGAAGTGGTTTTGACCCTTACCATCCCACATGGGAAAGTGTACGCAGTCACCCTGCTCAGCCAGCAATATAGGCAGGATGCTAACAATATCTGGCGCACAGGGAAATATGGAGTTGTCCTGGATGCTGGGTCTTCTGTATGTATTTATTTTCACAAGCAGGAAAGCAACATTGCAAGGTTGTAGCTAACCAGATGGCAGGGGACGCGCGTCCACATATACAAATGGCTGAACAACCACAAAGCCAAAGAAAAGGCAAAGGATGCGCAGCTGCAGAGTTTACCTGTTATCAAGACAGACAAGAAGTGGACCAAGAAGATCCATCCAGGTGCGTTGGGTGCGGGATAGGGACACGAAGGCACGTTGCGCTAACACGAGCCTGCGCAGGTATCTCTACCTTTGGCGAACACCCCCACGATGTCGGTCCAGAACACCTCGACAAGCTTCTCAGCCATGCGCTCAAGCAAATTCCCTCCCAAGATGTCCCCAATACACCCCTCTTCCTCCTTGCCACAGCAGGGATGCGAATACTACCACCTCTACAACAACAGTCTGTTCTGAAGGAAGTGTGCGACTTTGCGCGAAGTACAACACAGTTCCAATTACCAGATTGCGATCTACACGTTCAAGTCATACCTGGAGAAACAGAAGGTCTGTACGGCTGGATAGCGGCAAACTATCTACTGGGAGGATTCGACCAACCGAAGAATCACGATCACGGCAAAGGGCACAATACCTATGGTTTCCTTGATATGGGCGGCGCATCAGCCCAGATCGCCTTTGCGCCAAATGCAACTGAAGCAGAAAAACACGCAAACGATTTGACATTATTGCGCCTACGGACGATAGATGGCACGCCGCTGGAGTACAAGGTCTTTGTGACAACATGGTTAGGATTTGGTGTCAATCAGGCGAGACAACGATACGTAAAGGCGCTGCTGGATTCTACTACCTCGAGGGAGCTCCCTGATCCTTGCTTACCTGCCGGTCTGAAGATTGACGTTACCAAAGACGGAAAATTCGTGGAAGCTAGTGCTAACGACGACGCATCAAAACCCAAAGCGGCCGGGCACCTGCTCGGAACAGGAAAATTCGCAGAGTGTTTACATCAAACTTATCCCCTGTTGGAGAAAGAGAAGGAGTGCACGGATATGCCATGTTTGATCAACGGACAACACGTACCAGCCATCGACTTCGACGTAAACCACTTCGTAGGAGTTTCAGAATACTGGCATACAACTCACGAGATTTTTGAGAAGGGCCATAAAGATAAAGCTTACGACTTCAAGACTTATCAGGAACGAGTTAAGGAATTCTGTAGCCAGGATTGGGCTCATGTTGAGAAGGGCATTGAGAAGGAGAAGTGGGGCGGCAAAGTAGACGAGGAAAAGGCACGAGAAGTCTGCTTCAAGGCATCCTGGATAATCAATATGCTCCATGACGGTATTGGAGTTCCGCGTGTAGGTATTGAGGGATTGCCTGACAGCAAAAATACCACAAAAGAAGTCTTGAACAAAGCCAAGGAAAAAGGCTTCCTCGACCCGTTCCAGGCTGTCAACAAGATCAACGATGTCGAGCTTAGCTGGACACTAGGCAAGATGGTTCTCTACGCATCTAGCGAGGTTCCCATGGGTTCAGACGACGCCCTAGCCGTAGGATTCGGCTCAAACGAGGCCGGCATACCAAAAGACTTCCAATACCCAGGCGGCACATTCCACCCCTACGAATCCGAAAGCAACTGGCACCGCCTCTTCATCGAACACCCCCAACGGGTCCCCGCCTTCTTCCTTATGATCTTCATCTTCTGCTTCATAATCGGCATCATAATCGGCAAAGAACGCCGCGCCATCGTCCGCAAATTCCTTCTAAAACCCTTCACCCGCAAACAAGGCAAAGATCCCCTCCACCGCCGCCGCGGCCGCAGCTTCCCCGCAAAACTCTTCGGCCTCGGAAACAACCAGTCCTACGAAAGCGTCGACGTCGAAAACCCCGACGCACCCAACTCCTTCGAACTCGAGGAAACGTACCTCGATCCCAGCGACAACGAGCTCTCTGACTCCTCGGATGGATCGCGCTTCGGACGCACGTCTGGGTGGGCGACGCCGCGTGGTAAAACGGACAATCCGGGTTACTTTGGCACGGCTGTTGATACTGATGTACTTTCTCAGGGCTCGGGGCTTGGAATGGGCCCGCTGAGTTCGAGTGCGTTTGATCGGGGTGGGTTGTTGGCTAGGACGGATAGTAGGGAGAGGATTCGGAGTCGGGCGAGTAGTCCGAAGAGGAGGGCTGGGAGTAAGAAGGTGGATGAGTGATGGGGTTTCGATTGCATGGCGTTTGGGCATTATTGTGTATGCATTTTTGGGGAGCGATCTGGGTTGGGGTTATGCGGAGGGTATGATGACTTGCTTCTATGAGGGTGGGGTTCTGTTGGATTTGTACGTGAGGTGTGGATAGATTATGAGTATTCGGTGTATATAGTTATATTGAAGGACATGGCATTCATTGATTTTGAAATTGGGAGTTGTGACTTCCCTGTTATTATCGAGAGCGATAACTTGCCGTCGTTCTTACCTGTGTTAATGTTCCTCAATATATCATCGCCCCAGCCAACTACAGGCAAACCTGGGGCCGAGAACGCGGGGCATAATTATGCATATAAACCAACATCCTCCTCTCGATACCACCCTGTGGTCTTTCCAGTTACCGGCATCTCTCTCTCTCACTAATTTCGCTAATATGGACGAAGTTATTCCTTTGGACTCTAAGCTATGCAACATTTGCAATGAGATTGATTTCGCTTCGTACTTCCAGCCACCTGTCGAAGGGGAGACAAGTTCAGAGAATGCGATCGGGCAACTGCTCTACAAAGAGAAGGATTTAGGATCATGCGCAGAAATTCGAAGCAAAAAGAGCCAATGTGCATTCTGCTATTTCACGTCTGCAGTAGTGACCAATGTTAATGCCAAAGCTACTATTAGTATGCACAGCATCATCTGGGGCAGAAATCGAGATAAGAAGGGCGAATTCATGGCTGAAAAATATACGCTTCGTATTCTATCGATTTTTCAACGCAGACAAGCTCCCCATTGGATTCAGCTCCTGGCAGATGATGCTCATCTATTAGGTCTCTCGCGCGACTTCCTTGGCCGCGTGCCTAAAGATACCAAGTTTGACATGGCCGAAGCATGTAAATGGCTCGAGTTATGTCGTAAAGAGCATGGAAACCAATGTAATACCTTGGAGGGAACTTTCGAATATTCGACGCCACCCCCACAACCAATTGATCTGCTTGTCATAGACCTAGTCAACATGTGTATCTGCCTCATGCCACAAGGTGCAGAATACACAGCTTTGAGCTACTGTTGGCCTGCGAAAGCGTATTTTATACTTTTGAAAAATAACCGAGATGTATTGTTCGAACACCAGGCTTTGCTTGAACGTATGAGCGAATTACCTGGAACTGTACAGGATGCCATCAAATGCGCACAAGAGCTGCCGTTCAGGTATCTGTGGATCGATTCTTTATGTATTATCCAAGATGACGATGACCACAAATTGAAACATCTACGACAAATGGATCGAGTATACAGTTGCGCTTCAATCACATTGGTCAGCGCATATCCTGTTGCTAGAGGCAGCAGTGATCCCTGCAGTGGATTGCCTGGTTTCAACAAACACGATCAGTCTAGAAAGCGAGTGTTCCGATGTGTTAAAGGTTTACGAATGGCTGTAGCCTCTCCGTATGTCGATGAGTATTTGCTGGGTACGCGGTGGGACACTCGCTGTTGGTACGTACGAAGCATGCACAAACTATTTGTTCAAGACTAGTACTAATCCGAAATCGTTAAATTTACAGGACTTTCCAAGAACGTCTACTTTCATGCCGACTCCTCTACTTTACTCCGATACAAGTGTATTTTCAGTGCTCGTGCAGTGTGTTCTGCGAGGACACTATCTGCGAAGATATCAGCACAAAGGCATACGTATCACCAGGTCACACAGTATCGAACTCAAAGTCTCGTCATATGGCTTCCGAAACTGAGGGTAATTGGGGAAGATGGGAGCTTAATAGGAAGCCGTTGGAGGGTCTGTCCAATGTATGTACAAGCTACGAACTGGCCCTGTCGAACTACACGTATCGAGAGGTGTCGTATTCATCCGACATTCTGAACGCATTTGAAGGTATCAAAGTGGTGTTATCAGATGCAATGCAATCGGATTTCTGGCAGGGTATACCTGAAAGGATACTAGCCCAAGCATTATGCTGGCAACTCCGGGGCTCATTCAGCAGGCGACGAAACAGGCCTATTGGCGGACCTCCATCCGAGCCGTTGTTTCCCAGTTGGACGTGGGCCGGTTGGGAATCCAATGTGAATTTGAACGACTACATGCCGATACGAACCTATCGCACTGACTCTGAGTGGTACATTGTGAACAAAAACTCTGTAGCAACGCGTCTCAATGTCGAACCAGAGTGGATCAGTCTTAACAGCCAGCGCCCGTCATCTGCCGTAATAAAAGCTTTCTTGCCTCGTTTAATACCCCGACACGAAGTCGATGCGATGTCGGAGGAATGGCGAGATGCGCGGATTCTTGCGTGTTGGACGACTTGCGCTTCATTTGTGCTTGATGGAAGTATTCACAAATTAAGCGAAAATTCACATGAGACGTTATGGCCCGAAAGCGTCAATTTCGCCATAAAGGATAGGTTTGGTGGTACAGGAGGTAGCATTCTACTACCTAAAGACCATTTTGAGAGCGCCGGTACAAACTGGTTAAGATGTGAGTTTATTCTCCTATCGAGAAGCATACCGCTTGGACTTCGATTCTCAACATCCTATTGGGATGAACGCGTGTACAATAACAAGGATTGGTGTCATCTGAACGTTATGCTCATTTCAAGACTCGACGACTACACAGCATTAAGGGTGGGGGTGGGGATCGTTCACAAGGATGCGTGGATTGCCGCAGAGCCAGAGACAACATTTGTCAAGCTTGTTTAGCTCAAAAAATATATTGTCTAAATACCAACCTCTCATGCGGTGCAATCATCACGCCGACAATGTTCTCTATGGAAGATCGGCATGTATGTATGGTCAATTGCTGTCAACAAGACCTTACCGCATGATTGTGATTTGTGTCAAAATAACTTTCCTGTAACCTCCACAGCCACCCAATGATTGAAACGACAAGAAACACCAAGGAATGGTGGGCATGACCTGGCTCATTTCGGTCGTTTGTCCTTCGGTTCCATTGCGGCCATGATGTTCGCGCGATCGTTAGCTTCACTTGCACAGGACGATCATTAATTGTTGGAGACATGAATGACCTCAACAGCGGTTCTTCCGGAAGCTTCGGTTCGTTTCGCACAGGTAAAGGGGTAAGTCAATCTGAAACACACTGAAGCACAAAAGTTCACGAAGGAAGGATGATGAACACTTAAAACTCGACGCTCGAGCAAAGGAACCATCACGGACCTTGGGCTGGCGCGTTTCGAATCCCCTCAACCTCGCGCTTGACTACATATAGCTAGCAAGCTAGCCCTAAAATTATGACATAAACAAACTCACTCATGAAGAAAATTTGATTCGATACGTCTGAACAAGGCTGAGCCTGGGTACTGTACCTTGAATTGTACTTGCATGGGGTAATAGATTTCCTGGAAGGCGTTCTCCCCGCAGCCCTAGGTAGGGGTCATGGCATCGGCCCGTAAAGGTCTTGGTAGCCCTTAGGTATGGCATCACTGCGGTCAAATGTCAATTCGCACGCAAATCTCAAAACCTGGGCCCTGTAGTTTGTCATAAATGTCGAATAGGGCGGAAAGCTTAACTTGAGGTATATACATCATATAACTAAGACGCGCCCTGCCACTCTTTCGTTTTCTCACCACACTCGTTGTGATATACTCTCATTAATTTTTTTGTTTGGCTTTTTTAGCCGTCCTCTCATTTGAAAAAATGCATTTCTCTACTGCTGCTGCTCTCATTTCCTTGGCTTCCGTGGCCCAGGCTGCGCCAGCCATTCATGGACACAAACATGCCCATGCTAGAGGCGAATTCGGCGTCGGATACCACTCTAGTATATTTTACACGAACTGGGTAAGTAGTACGTTACGAACAAATTCTCTTTAGGCTAATAGAATAAGGCCATGTATGGACGCAAACATTTCGTGACTGATCTCCCTGCCGACAAGCTCACCAAGGTTAACTACGCTTTCGCCAACGTTAACAATGTCACCGGAGAAGTCTTCCTCTCTGATCCTTGGTCTGATGCTCAATTCCCGTACCCGGACGATGTTCCCACCAACAGTTCTCAATTGCGAGGCAACTTCAACCAGTTGTACAAGCTCAAGCAGAAGAATCGCAGCCTTAAGGTCGTTTTGTCTGTTGGTGGTTGGTCCTGGAGGGGAAATTTCAGGCCCGCGCTTTCCACCGAAGCCGGCAGAATAAAGTTCTGCTCGAGCTCTCTTGAGCTGATGAAAGACCTCGGTCTAGATGGATTCGACATCGATTGGGAGTACCCTGAGACTGACAGCGACGTGGCAAATCTCATTGACACTGTCCAACGCTGCCGCAAAGTAAGATATTCATCGTTTTCATCACAATCTTATTCTGACTCAGCTGTAGGCGTACGATGAATATTCAGCACAGTATGCCAACGGATACCACTTCGAGTTGGGAATTTCTGCCCCCGCCGGCCCTCAGCGCTACACCGTTTTCCCTATTAGCCAAATAGATCCCTATGTTGACAACTGGAACTTGATGGCCTTCGACTACCAAGGCCCTGGTTTCTCCAACTTCACCGGTCATCTAAGCAATGTGTACGCTAGTGAATCCGAGCCCAAGTCCACAAATGGCTGGGACTCCGTCAACCAAAAGTTCGAGAAATTCAACACCAAGCAGGCCATCGATTACTACAAGGATAATGTTGAGTCACCATCAAAGATCCACCTCGGTATGCCGTTGTATGGTCGCTCATTCGCAAACGTTGCCGATTTGAGCAAGAATGGTCGCGGTCTTGGCCAAAGGTTCAACGGCTCCGGTGATGGTACTTTCGAGAAAGGAAACTATGATTACAAAGACTTGCCAAGGAATGGTAGCAAGGTTTACACTAATAAAGAGGTCATTGCTAGCTGGAGTTGGGATGCCGAGAAGAAGGAGTTCATCACTTTCGATACCCCCAAGGTCGCTAGCTGGAAGGTCGACTTCTTGAAGAGGGAGGGACTTGGCGGTGCGTGGTGGTGGGAATCATCTGGTGACCGCCACATCAACGATGACAAGAGCATGGTCGCAACCGTAAGTTAAAAACCATGTTTTTCTAATGAACGTATCGCTGATAAATCACCACAGGTCGTAAAAGAGTTGGGCGGCTCGAACAACCTGCACAAGAGCAAGAACCTCCTCTACTACCCACAGTCAAAGTACTACAACATCCGTAGTGTTGTTTCCAACTCCACTACTATGTGGGGTCAAGGATACTAAACAGCTCTCGCCGGCATCAGACCATTTCGTGTAAATAACCACAGCATAGAGTTTTCGTGCACTTAGATTATTACCTTTTTTTTTTTAACTCGCAGCTTGCGGCTCCAACAAGATTTTCTTCCTCACATAGATTTAGAAGTAGTGATGTTATACCATGCCCGTTGAAATAGAATTGAGCACTTTCAGAGCCATGGCTAGAGTTGATACGCGCAATACACTTCAGCTTCCCATATGATCCAAAATCTGCGCCAAAGATCGTGGGTTTGTGGCATGAATATCAGCAGTACATTATTTGAACTCCGCGAGTGCATCACCAACCAAGTACAACCGTAATCTGGCCTAGGCCAATCTATCGTTGACAATGAACAGCTAAGTTACTATCAAGTACCCATTGTCTCGGATTTCAATTGAACTTTCTTTTTGTTGGCGTAAAATGAGGATCCAAGCGCTGCCTACGAAGGTAATGTGCTAGAGCAAGGGTTGTGACCGCTGCGAGGTGCCAAATTGATAAGTGAAGTTAAAAGCGCCGGCGATGACAGGAGCAAAAATATTTGAAACAAAAATGGGAAATCTTTTGTGTATCAAATATAGAAAGAAAAATTGCGATATGCGATGCTTGATCCATCACCACGTCGGTTTCTCTGTTTGTTCAAATGCTGAAAGGGAGCATATAAGACATGCGACTTTAAAGATAATGACATAAAAACGAGGCCGACATAGATTATGCAATGTCATAAATTCCAGCTGTGTAAACTTGTAGCTACGTTCGTATCGTATTCAACAGTTCCCACGAAGTAGAAAGCTTGGAGGAGTGCAATCAGCTTGCCGCCGGACTTTTGACACGGCGCGATACTTGGGCGTAGTTAGGGAAATCATCAAATCCCAAATTGTCGATTTAGCCAAGCCGGCTAAAGTCTTGGAGTGCTTCTAGATCGGGCATGAGCACACTATCCACAACCACAAAGTGTGCTTACTGGAGTGAAAATCCACCCTAGTGTTCTACTAATCTTGTGCTTTGTCGAACCTACCAAGCTGAAAGTAAGCACGTATATGGCTACATCTATGTCCATTTCTGGAAACAAAACATAAGCGACAAGCTTCAGGAATTTCGTTGATACATGTAATTATACGAATTTCCATACAGAAACTTTCTTGGTAGTGAAAAGCTGTAAATATACGGTTGGAATAAGGTTTTGCAGCAGAAAAGTGATTGTAGGGTTTGTGTACCGAAATCAATAGCGAAATAAACAGTGAAAATGTCACGGAGAAGCCCTTGATATAAGGCTAGATTCTTGGAAAAGCACAGAGATGAAGAAAATAGCAAAGAGAAACCATACTCTGACACTTCCTTTTCTCAAATACGACTACACCCTGACTGCTAAGGAGAGCTAATGATGATCAGCCAGGTCATTCCTGGACTTTTCTTTTCTACTACAGAAGACGATGATGACAACTCTTTCTAAATGATGAAGGCGTTGCCATTCCCGCGATTCGATTTGGGTCGTAAGCCAGTAGTAGTATTAGGTGTAACGATTAGGATCCAAAAGACAGAAAGTAGATAACATAGTGGGTTCATGATCACGCTTTACCAACATAAACTATCAAAAAGATGACAAGTGACCATACAAACCCCTTGAGCTTATACTTTCGGCATCTATTCACTTAACTAATACACGTTCTTTCGTAGCCTCCTCCAAGCACTGCAAGATACATAGGCTTGTGTTACTATTGGAGCCATACCATCAACGCAATGAGAACCCACCGAAAGTTCACAGATATTAATTATAAGTCTATGAAAGGCGGAGAGCATCTATGAATCATATTTAGGGGAGATAGGGTGTCGCACAACATCCTCGGGTTGACAATAACAATTTGAAGATTTGGGTCTCACAGTCATCAACAGGTTACAGGTTGTGAGTGTACCTAATAGTTTATGAGAACTTTGGTGCGCCGGAGCTGAGATAAAGCAATTTTCTTTTCCCATGAGAAAGGGGTAGATGGTGAAGCTGGGGTTCAAATCTGGATTCATAACATTGATGGCACTATCAAGATATTCGAGATTTCATCAATCAAGTTTGAACTGTATACACCAGCGTTTTCAGCTGAGACGGTGCTTTTTGATGGTGAGACAGTCGTGAACGATGCTTTGCACTGTTGGCGACCAGCTAGTACTTTTATAAAATACAATTCTCAGCTCTACGCCATTAGATTCTAGAGGTAGTTACACATTTTTAGACGTAGGTTTGATGATCAAAAGTGCGATGAATACATGATTCAATTTAATGGTTTTTAGTCAAGTTTACAATGAGTCCCTGGCTATAGAAATATGTTTGCTATTGGAAAGCGTCTCCTGTGTGTTTCAATTTTTTTGTGCCTCACAATCTCTGTTCACCAAGGCACTGTGAGGTATTAGGAGCTTAGATGTTCAGAGCCTTTGCAATCGCTTCTCCAACAGCTGTCGCACTCGCTGGGTTTTGTCCAGTGATCAACCTGCCAGACACAACAACCTTCTCGTTCCAAGGTTCTGCCTTAACGAATTTGCCACCGCTTGCCTTTTGCAACGCATCCTCGGGCAAAAATGGCACAACCTCGGTCGAGCCAGTTTGTTCCTCCTCGGCGTTTGTGAAAGCGGTAACCTCCTTACCGGCAACCAGTAAACTTCCATCGCTCAGCTTGACATCGTAGAATACAGCGGGTCCGTGGCACACTGCTGATACGATCTTATCTGCCTCCCAAAACTCTTTGATCAATTGATGAGAGGTTGGGTTGTCTACAAGATCGAACATTGGGCCGTAGCCGCCGATGTAGAAGATGGCATCGAAGTCTTTCACCTTTCCAACGAAGTCCTCAAGTTTTTGCGTCGTCTTCCAGACTTGCTCATTATTCTTCAAGAAGTTTACTGAGATATCATCCTTTGCGGCTTCGATTGATGATGGATCGAGTGGTGCCTCACCACCTTTTGGTGATGCAACGACGATGTTCGTTTTGTTGTGAAGGACGTGGTAGGGGTGTGCAAGCTCGGGGAGGTACCAACCAGTAGGCTTGTCGAGGTTTCCAAGCTTGTTGTGGGAGGTGAGAACAAAGAGAACGTTTGGCTTGGTCATGGTGGAATATGTGTGGGTTGTGTGGATTGATACTGATAGAGATAGAACTTGAAAGTCTTTTATATTGTCGATCAGTGAAGAAATATAAAGACGTCATGAGGGACAAAAAACGTTGCACATGGTAACGGGCCGATTACGTGAGCTGGCCTTGATCGCCGGAAATAACAGGTGGCTTATACCCTATGTCCGCTGCTTCATCATGAAATATTAGATTCTGTTACGATATGTCAAATAAAGAATGTTCCCAATTTAGAGCTGTAATGGATGAGATTTTAAGTAAGGAAAGTTTCCGAGTGTGGGAGAATCAGTGATGGGGGTCTTGGCGGAGCTATTGCATAAAATCCCCATCACTGAGGAGAATATTGTAGGCTCCACCCTCCTTATCGCTACCTACCTATGTAGGCTTCAGACCTACTTAGGCAAGACTCAACTTACTTCTCGGAGAAAAATGGCATTGACGTGCCGTTATCTTTGGCAAGGCCTGTGCTTTGTACTGTGGAGCCATACAACTAGAAAAACCCAAGCATCTTCGTATTAATCCATTGATTCCCACTTTTCATTCTACAATATTGCTAAAGTTCTTCTAATTCTGCCTGGAAAGAGATTTCAATGTTGATACAACTTGTAGAACAACAGATGCGCCACCGAGAATACAACAAGTATATTGCAACGGTGCTTTGCTTTAGTTAATATCGACGCACTGTTGGGTACTTCCAAATGCTCGAAAATGTGTATTTCCCCAGATACAATCTACCTAGGCGCTGCCTTGGATCTTTGCCTCCATCGTAAACACCGTTGCTGGGTTATCCTAGTGTAGCGGAGCAGTCTAGTGCGTATTAGGAAATAGCAGCGGTTCGCATACCTATCCACAGGTTCCGGCTACACACAGCCGCAGCCATTATTGGAAGCTTCACCGAGTCGATTAGCACTCGAACGGCCTGATCCGTACCAAAATAGGCAATCAGACAATGCCGCAGAACCGCTTGCCAGTCTACCGGTCTCAGTTCGGCATCCCAGCGAAGGATGGTAAAAGGGGATACCCATCAAAGGTCATGGCTTTTATGGGGTAGGTATTAAAGCAGGTCCCTACCACCCGACATGTTCGTCAAGAACGTCCAAACTATTACACTCGTTTTTAATATTTTTGCTCCCCTTGCAATTCCTTAACACACTCGTTTGTCGTTGCATACAAGGATCTCTACTATAATCTGTAATATGTCGTTCACCATCCGAAACACCCTCGCCATTGGCGCTTTCTCCGCCCTCGCCGCTGCTCAGGTCACTCCCCCGAAGCTTGACGCACCCTGTGCCGATGTAGTTATTTTCATGGCTCGTGGAAATGACGCTCCTTATCATGACGGCCGTACTTTCCCCTTCGTTGAAGCAACTTGTGGCAAGTTGACTGCTCAGGGTAAAACCTGCGACTACATCGACATCCAATTTGACAACACCCTTGGTGGAGACTACTGTGCTCAAGTCGCTGAGGGAGCCCGCAATGGTATCTCCCAGATCACTGCCTTTAATGCCAAGTGCCCATGCACCCATATTATTGTCAATGGCTACTCTCAGGGTGGCCACGTTGTTGGTGATACCTTGGGTGGACCTGGTGGATGCACGTTCGTGTCCACCGGTATTGATAACACCTCTCCTGCTGGCAAATCGAGTATGTCCTCCAATATCTTAACTCCTATTTCCCATACTAACTCCACGTATCTTAACTCCTATTTCCCATACTAACTCCATGTATCTTAACTCCTATTTCCCATACTAACTCCACGAAGTTGCCGCCGCTCTCCTTTGGGGCACCGTTCTGCATACCGCCAACCAGCCCTACAACGTGCTCGACGGCGCAGACAAGCAAGTTAGCCCGCGTAGCCCTGCTGACCTTGCACGCCTGAACCGCTACTCTTCGGTTCTACGCTCCTACTGCCGGGCTGGTGACCCAGTCTGCGCTGGCGGTCGCGACGTAGCCCAGCATCTGAGCTACTTCGAGATCTACACCGACGAAGCTTCATCTTGGGCTGTATCTAAGATCGACAACGTGGCACCTCTATGCGCCGCCCCGAGCTCGACTCCAAGTGTTGTTGCTTCATCTGCCGTACCCGCTGCCTCATCCACCGGTGCTGTTGCCCAGTCCTCTGCTGCGGCGTCTGCCAGTGTCTCAGTCTCTGCTACAGCTACGCAAGCTCCAACCTCCCCAGCAACTCCTTCTCCCTTCCCTGCGCCAATAGACTATGAAACCTGCGTTGTTGTCTGCAAGGTTGAGTATGTTTACGTATAGAGTCGTTGAGAAATTGGAGATGCTGTTCGGATCAAATAATATGTGGAAATGATATGTAGCAATGAAAAAGGTTCTTACCGATCTGTATATTTGTGCTCATGTAAACTGTCTCTGATACATGGCTCGTTCCATACCTAAATTCCCACTAACCTTGGGGTGTTAGACGTTCCTAATTTCATCAGCTCATTCATATTCAAATTTAGGGATACTTCACCCTTTGCCCAGGTATAATTACAAATTGTATCTCTCTCCGCACATACCTGTACACTTGTGGCTATTTTAATAGAACCAATAGGTATAATGTATGAAGTAACCACCACGAAAACTCTGTTTTTGGATAGGTGAGTCTCTAAAATATCACTTCTCAAAAATGAAATACTTCGCAACCTTCGAAGGTTCACTACAGTGGTTTTGCCATTCGCTAAACGACGAGGATTAGATGCAGCGGCCTATTACAAGACACAGGAGATAGGATTTGCTCTACCTTCGTTTCCTATCTAACCACGATCCCGACCTATCAACACTGCCTGCTCTCCACCGCAATCGGCGTACTATCTCGTCATGAACATATATCCAACCCCGAACTTATGCCATTGATATGATATAAATTAGAACTTTCAATGCCGGGTGAAATGAACCTTCTCGTTACGATATGAGGCCATATCCAAAAAGAAAACACGATTAGCAGACCATAAAAGTAGTCCCGCATAGCTGGATAACACCGCGCAGCCTTCTCAGGCACCATCCACTCGTTTTCAACTTGCCATCGACAAGTCGTCAGCGACAAGTCTGTGGAACTGTTCCGAGTACGATTCCTTGAGTGGCTATGGACTGGTGGAGTGGGCAGTTATATACCTTTTGCACTGTTGCGCTAAAATTCGAATGTTCCTGAGGTCGGCTCATTGATGGTCCTAGGCTAGTTGGAGCCACGGCTGAGAAGACGCGGAGTAGTCTAGCTTTACGCACCTGACTAGAATGAAGTTTGGCTACCAATCATCTCTCTTTCCGCGTTTTGGACGATCACTTGCTCATGCTCCGGCAATCCTAATATTCTTGTGTTGGTGTGCTGTACCTGGATACTTCCTAGGTGTGCTCAACCTTGGCACCAGAATGACAAAAGGGAAATCAGGCCTACGTCTGGTAAGGGCGGTTTAGGTAGTGTTGCATTCTTCAGTAGTGTCAATGCGTTGATAGATGAAGTGACGACCGTTGCCCTGCGCCGCGCAGGCACTGTTCTAACATCAATATCGAAGCCACCACATGAGCCATCTGAAAGCGAATTGTATCCACAGCGGTAGCATCTGAAGAAAAGAACGAATACAGCGTGTTGAATGCTTGCATCTGTTGCCCACTCTGCTACCTGATGTTGGAGTGAGTATATTAATTTCTTTTCGTGGCTCCCTACGGGTTTCTGCATACTGATCTTGCCTAAGTGAACATAGTTTTCGGGGTATTATATAGTTTGATATTAGGTTGCCTAAACCCGCAGTAGGTGAGGTGCATAATGAATAGGAAAGATAAGTCAGGTAGTTCAACACTCAACCATAGGCCAATGGGCCACACAGACTGACATGATCTCAATATTGCAAAAATCAACTAATTTAGTCGAGAGATCGCAGCAGTAAAAGTTATAAGTCTCTATGCTTATTATCAATATGGAGATGGCCTAATACCAACTTACACGAGGTGGAAATCTAAACTTGTTCGCACTTGGGTTGACAACTGAGATGAAGGCGGAATAGCCTACGTGGCCCAGCTGGTGGCAGATGGACGTGATGTTCTTGCCCGAATTCAGTGCACTTGAGAGCATTGCGTCCAATTTCGTTAAGATGGGTAGTATGAATTTCATGACTTAGGCCCGCAAGATTCTTGAACGCTTCCATTCATCTAAGCATACCTAATGCTCAATACCTACGGATATTCAACAAAAATCTAAATATTACATTCACGGCCTCTACTTAGAAATGATGCATTACACTCCCATGGATCAGTGTCCAATTGTCAAGGGTTCTTATTCCAAATATCTAGGCACAAATCCTCTTGTGAAGTAACATGGTGGGTGTTTGAGACCTCGACTTTATCTAGGTGCGACTTTTAAAAACATGGCTGAATGGCTTATGTCGCATATTATTCTCTTCAAAGAAATTCCTCAAGGGAAAAGCTGAAGGGGAAAGCATTAAAAAGATAGCCGGAATTTGCCAGTAGCCAGCAGGGTTGCGCAACCGTATTTTACTTTTTCCTTATAAACCATTGCGCAATGCGCATATCTGCATCAGGTTTTCCGCGGATCAAGTGTATACTTCGTATATCGTATATTGGTGTCTATCACTACGATGCAATATGAGATTTACCCCACGATATTGAGATCTACCCCACAATATTGAGACATATGTTAAACAATGCTTGTCTTCGTGCTATTGCCAAGAAGATCCGCAGCCCCTATGTGACTAGTAGTGCCGATGAGCTTCTATACAACTACATGCGGCTTTCATACAACAATTTCGGAGATCTGTAACGCCGATCATGTCGCCAAAAGCGGTAGCGATCTTCTAGCGACACCACCCAATGCGCCGGGCCGATGCTGTTGATTTCTGTGTGGTACACAATAGATAGTGTGTTCTAAATGATCACACTAAGTACTTTAGCGCTGTAATAAGGTTGGGGGGTGCCGCGATGGAACTTGTTACTAGGACCGCAGGAAAACTAGTTACCAAAATTGTCCGATTATTTATCCCCACGATGGCTTTACAAGGGGGAACATGAGCAGATGAGTAGCGGGCCTCTGCGCATATTGATACATTTTGTATGGAAGGCCGTCGATTCTTGTCGATATATGTAGAAGATTCGCAGGCCTACTATGACTGCCGACAGCCACCTAGACCTGTGAACTAGAGTGTGTGTGTATTCAGTTATCGTCCGCTAGTCTATAAAAATTCACTGTGGGCCTCCCTTGGGGCATGTAGGACGCGCAAAGCTGAGGGTTTACGGTGCTTCAACGCTGCCTCAGAGTGCGTTATATACATAAAGTTGGCCAGGCTATGCCTTACTTGACCTGTTGAGCAGCGCCCCTCCGTCGGGTGAGGGGTACCCTACATGAGTTTGGTGCGGTTTTCCGCTTGTGTTCTCGGGGCTTATGGCCCATCTGTGAACCAGAGTGTTTGGCTGAATGCGCCACCAAGCCAAGGGGTTGTGACGCGTGTGATGAGACTAGCTTTCACTCCACGTGGAAGCCAGATTATTAGCGGCCCGGATGGCTTCTAGTCATGCAATATTGTCTTTGTGCACAAGGTTTTATTGCTTCTGTTAGGTATGCCTCTCAAAAAATGTAGAATACCCCTGTTCGAATGTTGTAAGCGCAGATATAATTGGGCTACTCTAAAAAACGGTAAATCCTGGGGTGCGGTTGTCCACCTGTGTGGCGTTTTCACTGTTCTTTAAATCGGGCAATTGCCTCCTTGTCCGGCAATTGAATCCTTCGCCACATGGATTAAAGTTTCGCTTTGACCCCAGCTCTCACGCCGATTTGCGCCCATGCGTTTCATAGTCCTAGCGGTCAAATAGCTGATCATTATTTATCAGCCACATATGGTTCGGAGTGCCGCCATCCAACAATCGAAACAATCACCGAACCTCAGATGCAGGCGGAGGTGCCTAAGTCGGGCACTGTTCAGCCATGAACGTCTGCACCTGCATTAGGCAGTTACACGACTTGGCTGAGCGACGAGCGCCTGTATACGGATTCGTAGTTGCGCCGTCATAGTTGCGCCGTCATACTGTGTTGCTACAGAGCTATAGTGGCCTGATAATTCTAGAAGTCATGGGTTTGCAATCGTGCGATTGCCTTTGGTATAATACCATGCGAATATATTGTCCTCTAATCTACTTCGATGTCTAGCTCCACCCATCGATGAATAGTGTTTTGAGCGACCATGAAACAATTTAGTGGTAGTGGATCATAGTGCGCATCCCCACGAATGATCGGCGGCGGATGCAGGTGTCGCGAGGTTCCCACTAGTCTGACAGGCTATGTCTTAACATGCTGCATTTCCTCTCTCTAAGTCCACTTCCACACCGACCTCATCTTTCCCCATTATGCTTGGTGGTGTCAGTCCTCCCATTGAGCAATGGCTTCTGTGGCCTACACCGAACTATATTGATCCTGTCACCAAACCAAAACATGTGCTCCTTGTTTCTTGTTTCTTTGCTCCTATCAGCATTGCACTGCTTTCTATGCGTCTATGGGTCCGAATAAGTGCACAGAGAAGTGCTGGATGGGATGATTGGTTGATGTTGGCATCCTTGGTACGAACGCTCAGCACACTTTGCGAACCGACCAGAAAAATAGTACTAACATTGGGAACAGTTTCCTCTGATGGCATTGACTGTTATTTTCCCGTTGAGTAAGTCTTCCATACTCATTGAGTTTGTGATTCGGTCTCAGGCCCGCTGATCGCACGCATCCTCCTTTCGCAATGTGATACGCTCATTCCCATGCACACAACATAACTAATACATTATAGTCACAGAGCATTATAAGTTCAATCGTCATATGTGGGATATAGAATTCGATGCCTTCCCTAAGCAACGTCATTTTGTCATGTCTGTATATACACTATTCCCACTAGCCTCAGGGCTCATCAAGATGTCCGTCCTTCTTTTCTACCGGCGATTATCGTCACGCGCAGTCTCTCCGACCTTTCGATGGATATTACGGATCACCATTGCATCTATTGGAATATATACTAGTAAGACCTCGTGCACTTATACTGTTCATATGACTGTGTACTAACATTTATGGATTCTTGTAGTCATTTTTGTTTTCATCCCGGTATTCTTATGTAGCCCTATATCTGCATTTTGGGACCAACAAGATTTCAAGGTTCGGTCAAGGCCAGGCGGTTATACGTACAAATGTACCAATGAAGGAGCGACAATCGTAGCAAATGGTGTCGTTTCTACAGCACAGGTACAACTCCCTCCGTTGCCCAATTTTACAATTGCACGCCTAATGTTATGTGCAGGATTTTGTAGCTGCATCTCTTCCAGCTATGCTTTGCTGGAACCTTCAAATGCCATTCCGGCAAAAGGTTGCTCTCTACGGGATTTTTGCCGTCAGTTACTTTGTAGTAGCTGCCGGTGTGATGCGGACCTATACCTGCTACCACCTCTTTTTCGAGACTTACGACGTTACCTGGGTTGCAAGCGACGTATATTTGTGGTAAGCGGCTATTCTATCGATATGCTTTCTTACTTTGAAGTGAGCGACTTGCGCATGAACTGCCGTTGGGTCAACTCATACGTCCCATTGCACAGATTTGCTAACTGAGGGTTTGTTACTATAGGTCAGTTTTGGAACTACACCTCGGATCCATGTGCGCGAACGCACCAGCACTCAAAGCCTTCTACGCGCACTTTGCCGAGAAGAAGCAACTCAGCCAGCCCACCAGGTCGAAAACAAATAGCCCGAATAACTTGAGCCGATCAGCAAGGCGAGCCAGTTGGGAAAATTTCCCGCGTTGGAAAAAAGTCAATATTAGCCGGAGCGAAAACTACCATAACATCACTTCTGATCGGATTATTGCGGTCGAAACGACGTTCAAGGTTACTTGCGAACAAGATCGTAGCAGCACAGCACAGAGTTCCCACCCTAAATATATAGATGTGGTCGGCAAAAACGGCGAGGAGACCTTCGATAATGATATAGAGATGGGTTGCCGTCCACCCTCTGTTGGGAATTCTCTTAGCGGTAGCGAGGTGCAAGCCTTGCCCTCAGTAGTTCCATCGAGATCTAAGAGAATATGGAAGTCATGGATATATTTAAGAAGGTAGATAGAAGCAGGGCTAGTATTCAATGTGATTTATCAATCAGCAAGCGACCAACGTCATCATGCTATGGCTTTTATTGAACCCAGTTTACTGAATCTAGTGACAAGAGTCATTCATAGAACATGAGAAATTGGCGCTCACTCATTCCCAGCGACCTCAAACGATGTCTAGATGGATTCACCACTACAAACATATTGACTTTGACAAGCACAAGTGCGAAATAGTTTGAAAGATCAAAGGTTGGACTCAAATGCGACTCACAGTTCTTTCCGAACCTTTGATGGGCTCTGGTTGAAGAATAAACTTGGCGCGGATGGTCAAAGACGAACTGAATGTTACCTAGAGGATACTATGCTCGACAGGAATTCGGTACCTAGTCCCCAAAAGAGGACCTAGCACATTATATCGCGGAGTGCTAAAAAGATGTGCAATAACATTTTATACGAGTTCGACCTCAAACTCTTCTCTGGAGATGAGAACTGGACCAAGTAAGGGGAAAGGATGGTGTGGAGCAAGGAACCTTTGACGGTAAATGTAAAAGTAGTGGACAACACATGATAGGATTAAGGGAGGTAAAAAGACATGAAATTGCTAGAATCAAGCAGAGGGCGATATGTAATCCTTCATCTCGTCACTCAATCGTTCTCTCCTGTTGAAACTTCAATCCGCCTTTGATCACCACCACCTTGTCATACATGCAGAATGCAAAGTCCTCATCAGCGATCTGTACGGGGCGTACATTACTGCTTTGTGAGCCATAATCTTCGGGGACAAAGAAGTGCTCTACGTATTTGGCAGCATCTAGTTCCTTGAGGTCGACCGAGCAAACCCACGAGTCTGGCTGCAAGAAAACCATTCGTTTGCTAGACTGGTTCACACCAAGAAGTTGAACACATACGTCTGGTAATATAACACTAGTTGGTACGATCGCAGGAACAAGGTCTAGAGTACTCCAGCGCGGAAGTGTAACGACAACACTAAGGGTGCGGGACGACGGTTGCTGTATTTCGACAACAACACTCAATGTACCTCGTACATGTGTGATAGATTCAATCGTCGGACCTACTGGTATAGTTAGGTCTTTTGCAACGATTTTTGGCGCCTTAGGGAAGTCTTTTATGGAGAAGGCGGTAACAGTGTTGTTGTTCATAAGGAGGTAGTGGCCTTGATAATCTGCATCAGAGACAACAAACCATTTCCAGGCCATTCTTTCATCCTCCGGGAAATTTCGCGACCCGATAAGGCTTCCATTTTCAATATTGTAAACGAAATCCGACTCCAAGGTTGAAACCAGTAGGTACACTCCAGTCTCATCAAACAGCAGTTGCTTCACTGGACTTTTGAACTGCACTTGAAGCATCGGCTCTTTCGTACTTATTTGTCGCTGCGAAGCATCAAATTGGAAAACACGGATGTTAGCAAGCAGATCTGCTGAGGCAATAGCATTATGTTTGCCTGCAGCAATGTGTCTAACGAGGGTTCCATCGTGCGAATACAGAATCGAAGGTGAATACTCGGTGCTAGCTTGATACATCAAAACGTCACCATTTTGGTTTCCCGCGAATAGCAGAGGTGATGATGGATGCGCGGTCAAAGTCCTAATTTTTGATGCTTGAAAGTTTTCAAATTGACCTTCAGTCACAGGCAGAACGGGGCATTGATCGCTCAAACTGGCCTCTTCCTCTATCGTCTTTCGGACTAAAGCGGGAGGCGCCCACACTCTGATCTCATGATCTCTCACCTGCACCAGACCCAGATTATCTGAAGTGAATTGTAGCAATCCAGAGGATGAGGCCGGAGTAAGGACATGGTAGAGTAATGTGAGTGACTCGAAGTCCCATATACGCAGATGACCTTGGACATCCATGGTAGCGAACGTCCGACCGTCCGGGGAACAAGTGACCGAATTGAGGATGACGTGGCTCTCAGCCTCAGCACTTTCAATTAAACTTCCAGACCAGGAGTCATACAAAGCAAGATGTGATTCGTTGTATGCAACTAAAAGGAGGCCCACTTCCGGGTTGGGGTTAAAAATGAGCTGCTCAGCGGCACGATTATGTTCATCGATAGCCCAAGCAATAAAACTCCCGGTGCTGCATTCATAGATACAAATGGGACTATTACGGTAATTCAGGGCAACAAGCTCAAGTCCAGGAGAAAAGCACGCTGCCGAAGGCGCTTTACCAGACCCCATTGAAGTGTTCGTATCTGAATAAGGTGATTGATACACGTATACTTGCTCGTGTATAAGTTCTCCAGTATCGAGATCCCATTGGTAAAACCGTCCTTGAGGTGTTATGCCGATCAGCACGTCCTGCGAGGACGACATAATCGTATTGCGATTCCGGATTCGTGTTTGCCAACGCAGCTTGCCATCGATTTCCCATATTCCAACATACTTGCGACTTGAGATAGCCACGAAAGCTCCAAATGGATCGAAATGAATGGTGTCCACCGGGAACATAGTGTCAATGAACCTGTCATTCTGGAAGCTTCGTGAATTGTACACCTCAAGTTTACCAGACTGCATTGCGACCACGATCATATTATTAGCGCACCCGATTGTAGCGGCGGTTTCATCTTCAAGATGAATATTTGTAACGCAATCACTCCAATTCGAACGCCGATAACCGGATAAACCAAGTCCGTCGGGGGATTTGCCAAACTGTTGGAACATTGCGGACTGAGTTGGACAAAGCGGGGGGATAAGAAAGTATACTGAAGTTGGGTTTCTGACTAGAGCTCGACCAAAACTAGAAACGATCCGACTCAGGTCTGTAGCCCATGCCTCAATGGTGTTGACATGAAGGTTCAATGGTGAGTGATATTTTGCCCTCCGATCCAGATATCCCTTGAGGTTCTTTGCTGTTTGGATGACACAATGTATGTCTTTCTTGATCATGATCTTTTCAATCCATACCAACACTGAAGTTTTTAGGAATTTACCCAGCGCCATAAGTAGCTTGTCGCTTTCAGTGGATGTGCCAACAATATGTTCCGAAAACCGTGTAATCGCGTAGTCTGTCAATGCAGATGTAGATGTCCTTGCTCTCTTTTGGGCGAGCAGTCGCCTATGTCGAGGTGGTTGCATATCTGGACCTACGAGAAGTCGGAGACATGTTAGCGCAATCTTCTCATGTCCCTGAACCTTTGACACTCGGAAGTCCCCTGCTTCCTCTGACAATATAAACTCCCTAGCTGTTGCATGTACTGGTAGTATCATGCTTGTACGAATATCGACGGTTACGAGATGTCCACAAAGTCCCTCAATCGCCGCTTTTGCACTAGGTAGATGTACGTTGATGTCTAACTGCAACGCATGTGACAGTTCTGATACAGACAGAGGCCGAGTTGCTAGCATGACCCACATAAGAATGGCTTTTGCAACATGTTGCTCCCTTTTTCTCTCGCCCATTTCTGCCACAACTCGTGCGTAGTATGGGACCATACCCTCGGGAATTCCCTGAAGTACTTGAATAATACTATCATACCCATAGACTCCTTCAAGTTCATCCATGACTAGTTTAACCCACAGAAATGAGGTATTTGACTTCGCAGATATCTGGCGGGCTAGCTCTTTACGCTCCCCTTCCTCATCGATAGGCAGATCAGAGACTCTACTACGCACATACAGGTCAATGTCTCGCATTGTGTCGGAGGCAGGAATTTCTACAACGTTAAGTTCACACCCATCTAACATGCGGGTTAATCGTGACATATCCGCTAACTTCCGACTAGTCATGAAAATGCGGATAGGGAAAGGGGACCGGAGATCTTTCAAGAGCGTGAAGAGTTCAGCGTACTTAACGCACTCGTCGATCGCATCGATCACCCAGAATTGTGGCATAGAAACAGCTACCTAAAATTACATGTAAGATGAGTTTGTGTTAGTGTGTGGATAGCGTGGCAACTTACCTGAAAAATTCCACCAATAAATATTTTCTGCCAGACAGCGCGTCCATCATCTGGATCAAATAAAGTCTCAGCATCGTGAATCTTTGCGAGCCTTTCTCTTATATCCACATTTATGCTTGCCATTTGAAGAGCCAACGATCTCAATAGGCCTGCTAGTGATTGAGCAGACTTCTTCCCAAAATGAAAGAAATATGATGCATGGGGCGACCGAAAATGCGACAGCTGGGAGACCACATGCGTTGCAAGAACAGTCTTCCCAGCACCAGGATGCGCTTGCACCCAAAAGATCGATGGGCGATAAGCTCGCACAGAATTAGCTTGGAAGTCAGCCGTTATCCAAGTACAAAAGTCATCTCTCCCTTCTATCCACTGGCAGGACCCTTCAAGTCTTTCATAATGCTCCTCTGACGTATAATTTATTTGAAGAAGTTCCTGAACAGCCCGCATTTTCTCTTTGGAGGCTCGATCATTCGTTGTAGAAACTATGAACTTAGGTCAAAGACATAGGTACCATTTTATTGCAATTCATACCTGTTTGGATAAGATCTTCAACCGCGGTAGCAAGCGCATTTTTAAGGATAATGTAGTTGGATTCCTCTTTGGTGCGGAACTTGCAAATATTTCTATGATTTGCGCGTAGATATTGAATGTGCTCGTTCTTATATTGTGGTCCTATTTCAAGAATTAAATTGATGGTTTTGCAAATGATAAACTGGGGAAGTGAAGGCTACTTACCTAGAATTGCAGAAGCCTTGTCAACAATGAGGCCTGAGGATCCACTAATTGTGGGCAAAGTCTCACAAAATGAGTAAATTGTTAGATCATGAGCATATCGAGCAAAGCTATTGTTTATGAGCTGAGTGGAAGCTGAGCCTGTTTTGAGGTCATCGATAAACTCCCTTGATGATGTCAGGCCAGCAATTCCACAATATTTTAACACATTGTTTAGTACTGCAGCGTAATCAGAGCCTCGATGTGGTGTTGCGAGAAAGAAAATGCACTGAAATCGCTTGGACATCTCAACTTGAGTTGGATCTTCGTGGGCAAGGGTATATGCCTTTTCGCCATGTAAGCATGACATTAATATGAAGGGAATCCGATTGAGGAATCACCTTCTTGATTACAAGTCCGCCCATAGAATGCCCTATGAGTATGATAGGGCTAACCTGAGCCAATTAGTCATTGAATAGCTGAACATAACATCACTCTGACCTTTGAGCTGCGTCTTAGCAAAGGAGAAGTAAGAAGCTCCTCGTATAATGACCTGCCAAAATCTTGCACATTGAGAAAACTAGGCTTTGTGCTACCCCAATCGCTGTCATATCCAAAGCTATGAATAGAGGCGCTCGCAAATTCCGGCTCCTTTGGTAGCCAGAATTGCGGCCAGAAGAGTTCCTGGTCATCCTCAAAACGCCACGTTTTTATAGAACCACCACGTAGGCCGTGCACGAAAATTATATCTATAAGAGGCTCCGGGGCGCAGAACAAAGACCTAAGGCCGAGTGGGCCTGTCGATCCATTGTTGTTGTTATTGCCTGGCTGAGATCTTGAGGATCCGAAGGTACGAGTAAGAAAAGAGGGCACCTTCCGAACGTCGGCTTTCGGTTGTTCGTCGTGCCCAAAATTCGGTGTTCTCTCGGTGGGTGATAGTGTAGGACTCTGTGAAAGCGACTCAGAGAAGAGATCGGCCTCGACATACTTCGAGCGCCGACGGTTTGGCAGGTCATACTAGACACAAAATATGTCAGCGCATAAAGTTGTGTCTCACAGAAGAGAGTGCTCACTGCCATCGCTGCATGATGATGCGACGACAAACTTGCACACACTCCTTCGATTAGGCGTTGTGAACAGGGTGGGGTCCGTATGCTTGGCGCCGTGTTGGTTTCCGCGGGGACGCCTCGTCCCGTGCCGATTTGGACCCCACATCCATGCCTGCTCAGCCATAAGCCGTCATATCTAATATCAGACGATGCTCACCAATGATAGTTTGTGGTATAAGCTAGCGCCAAATGAAACCGATACCAGCATCATTAACCGCGCGGTTTAGGAAGTTTGACGATAGCCCGTGGCCATCAGTATAGATATGACCATGTTTCCCTGGTTGCGCAAAGTATTCAGAAAGCTCTACAAGTCCAATTTATCCTGGACAGCAAAAGATGAACACCAATCTGGACCCTGCGGTTGTAAAAGGTATGTTTGAAGGGCCCCGCGACCAATACCCCGCAGGATGCTCATAAAAGGTTAGCCTTACCCTCGGGTATGACTCTGGTTGATATGATCGAACACGGAAGCTCAAGTTGGTCCAATGGATACAAGCTTTCCCTAGAGAAGGACGAAGAAGAGCAGGAGTATTTCCTCAAGGTTGAGAAACCCTACACCTAGAACAATGATCTGTTATGCTTATCGGTCAAAGGTTGGGTATCGACCCCAGCATGCCGAGATGGCACTTGGCGAATATGAAAGTCAGCTGGCACTGGCCAAATATCTACCAAACAATTCCGTTGTGCCAATAGCATACGGAACTTTCGAACAGGATCCAAATAAATCGTTCTTTCTGACAACGTACCGCGAATTGAAAGCACGAGTGCCGAACTCATCACAGTTAGTGGGTGTACTGACAAAATTGCACCATAATTCCATCTCCCCGACAGGCAAGTTTGGTTTCCATGTCACTACATTTAATGGGCATGTACCCCTGAGGAATGACTGGTGCGATAGTTGGGAGGAATGGTATACTCGGCAGCTCCGATCGGATATCGAGTGGGAACAAACCGTGCGTGGAATAGATTCCGAATTCAATCGAGTGGCAGAAGAGTTCTTTGAAAAGGTGATACCACGTCTTTTAAGACCACTTCAGTCCAACGGAAGGACGATAAAGCCCACTCTCGTTCACGGTGATCTCTGGGATGGAAATGCGCAGGTCGATAATGACACAAACCAAGTAATATTGTTCGACTCATGCTGTTGCTATGCACACAACGAATGTAAGTTGATCAGCAACCTCTCAAAGATGAACTAATATTGTTTTCAGTGGAACTGCATATGATGAGGCAGCCTCGTTATCGCTTCGGACAGGAGTACGTACAGAAGTATTTAGAGAGATTCCCTGCCTCACAGCCAGAGGAGGACTTCGATGACCGTAATGCCTTGTATGCCATGTAAGTAATCATACATGGATCTCAATTTCAACAAATTGACGATAACTAGGCGCGACAACATCATCAACGCCGGATTACATGAGCATCGAGCCCATCTTCGTGAAGAGTACGTCCAACATCAGTGTAAGCTCATATATTTACTGAGTATACATATAGAGTCAAACAAGACATGTTGCGTCTCCTTGCAAAACACCCAGATGGCCTTGCAGGTTTTCGAGAAACGCCCACGGTCAAATCCTCCTCTAGGGTGGAGATTTATAACTCCGGAGAACCCATCAATATTAGAAGTTGCCAAGAGCCTGCTGGAATTATCGCTTAAACAAGACGTTCATAGCGAGGATGGAAGCATCGTTTACAGTTCGGGATACTTTGATTGTTTATGGAAATGTAAAGACAGAACGCACCAATTTGGGACCCCCTCAATTCCAAGCGTAGTGCTCATTAGACATCATCATGTGGTTCTTCATTTCCCCATTTTTCCATCTCACAGATGCTGTCTCTCTTCTCTTTATCTCAAAAATGGGCTTGAAGTCTTTAAATTTACTGGTCAATATTTTGACGGCTTCACGAATATCACTCCCTGAATCCCAGACCACAACATTTGGTAATTTCCAAGATTTAGCTTCCAAAATTGAATGTAGTAAAAGCGTTGCGAGAACGACATGACGGTTTCCCTGACTCTCACCGAAGATCCGAATTCGCTGAACAAACAGGTGTTGTTTGCGAAAATCATGATGCCAATACATCCACGCATCAGAGTTGTGAATTACCCCTTTGTAAAGTGGCGATTTCCCGTGGATCTTGAATCCGATGAACTCGGCACGTGCATGAAGCCAGCGGACCAGGTCACTGGTTGGTAAGATGGTCGTAAATGAGCAGCCCTCAGTAACCTTCGCTCGTTGAGCATCTGCTTTCAAAGCCTCGATATCCCGGTCACAGAGTTCCCTAATATCGCCGGCACGTAGCAATCTAATACTACTATTATCGCTGACCACATCATTGTCGAATTTGTTCTGTTGGTGGACAGGAAGTACAACTGCAGGTGACGGCTGTGGTTCCCAACCACGTCGAATATAAAACTTGGAGTATTTAGATGCCTTCTTTTACAGGAGTAAGTGTTCTTACTTCGTCTTTGTTACTATAAAGCATACTAGCGGCCGCTTCACCAGATCCATCTAACCATTGAGCAACGTCATGAAGGAGTCTAGAAGCCAAGCCCTGGCCACGATGATTTGGTTGGGTAACTACTGAGGCGATACAGTACCCGATCTCTTTGCGAGTTCCAGCGCTGTCTGTTATAAGTAGCTCCCGCCGTAGAGTTTGGCATGCCGCAAGCACGCAATCTGACCCATCATCGCGGTACAAGCACCATGTTCGCAGACCACAATTTTGAGCAAGGCATTGATTTGCCATATACTCTTCTCGCTCAATAAAATCTGTCTTTGAGAGTGGCGGGCCGAACGCCGATGCGGCAAGTACGTTGCGTTGACGACGTTGACTTTCTGTTGCTTCTCCGAAACGTACGCACATAGGAGCGGTGAACAATTAAATCCTATGCAAAAAGGTCTATTGCGCCAAGTTGATATCGTATGGAGGGCGTTGCTTCAAACTTGAAGAAAGTGAACCTCGGGAGTGTGCCCAAAGTGAAGTGGGGTGGGGTAGGAATTACATCTAAATTCTTACCCAGGCGCTGCCCAGGTGGTTTGAAGCCACCAAGCGAAATATGACCATTTTTCCAAAACCCATAAAAATTATGCATGTGAGCTTCGACTTTCCACTGAGCTGTTTTGTAGTGGCACTCTATGAACTCTGGGCCATCAGTCTACCCCCTCGTCAGGAGGGGCTACTAGCGTTGTACAGATGACGTACTTCAGCCATAGTTTCAGCTGAACTTCAACTGCTCCCTTGAGCTGAGAACCAGCCAGGATAAATAATAAATACCTAGGTAGATTCACTGATTCTCAGAGACTATAATCCTCACCAACTTTAGCAAAACATGGCAGATTATGAGCCTGTGGCGCCCAAGGTTCAACAACAGGACCTGAAGGGCAAGGTCGCTTTGGTAACGTAAGTTCAGCTTTCTCTTATCTATATTATGTGTAAGGTTTTAGCTGCATTCCAATGTTGGTTCTGATGGTACAACGACTTTTGCTTTATATAAGACATCTCTGTTCGCTACCTTCTTCCCAAGTCGCATTGACGAAAGAAGGATTCAGTGTCACAGACACATCGTACTTTTCTTATAATGCCTTAAGAACTTGCTTAACCAATCACACTCATATTTTCATATCCAATCATGGGATTTTTTTATTCGTCCCTTGGTCGAATTGATCTCCACGCTATCATCTAACACGTTTCCAATAGCGGCGCAACAAAAGGCATTGGCCGCGCAATATCCCTCGAGCTAGCTACCCGCGGGTGCTCCATACTAGGGACATATACATCTACTCAGTCTGCACACAATTTCGATGTTTTATCTCACACCATTCAAGACCTCTATGGTGCGATTGATACCGCTGATTCCACCTGTCCCAAAATCCAAGGCGTAGCAGCAGATATAACTAATCTAAACTCCATTCAATCTATTCTAGATATCATTACTTCTGATTTTGGCAAAAGGATTGACATCCTAGTCCTCAACGCCGCCATCAACCACCGCCCAAAACTCGGACAGGCAAGCGAATCCAATATCCACGAAAGCCTGGTTGGAAACTTGCATTGGCCAATCCAACTCATTGAAGGGCTTGTTCGTAATGGAGCGTTCAATCACAATAGCCGCGTCGTCATCATATCAAGCGATCGTGTCCGCGACCCGGCGCCCGGAAGTGCGCTTTTCAACGCCACAAAAGCTGGCTTGGAATCATTGGCGCGGTCCTGGGCGGTAGAGTTGCCGCTTGCTTTCCCGGGCACGACAGTCAATGCGGTGAGCGTGGGGTTGACGGATACGCCTGGGCTTCGGTCGTTTCCAAAGAATGCAGTGGATGCGTTGAAGGCGCAGCGCGTGCCTAAGGTCAAGGTCGTTGGAGGTGGGAGAATGGGTTTCGCAGAGGATGTGGCGGATGTTGTTGGGCTGCTAGTTAGTGAGAAAGCTAGGTGGCAGACTGGAAGCGTGGTCGCGGCGAATGGAGGGGCTGAGTGGGTTGGTGGAAGTTCGTAGGAGGATCAAGAGTGGGGAATTGGAGAGTAATCATCGAAAGAGGAAAGCTCCCAGACGCTGATTTCGTTACTTAGCTAGAACGACCTGAACAGGCTTAGGAATATCTGCGTATTCTTTTACATAACGTAACAAATCTGGATACTCCAAAGTCTAGAATACACACTTAATGAATATTTCTAATGGGGTTTCTTCCACGGCCACTTTGTATTGATTCACACTTCTACGTGAGCCTAAAACGTTTTCGACTGGATATCGTCAAGTATTACGGGCCTACAGAACAAGCTCTTCATCCTACGTTGCCGGTGTGCTCCTCCTCGACCTGGCCCTCTGGAAAATTTACCTTCGTGAGCAACCAATGGGAAACACAATTCGGGCTAATGAGGTGGCGTGTCAAGAAATCATGCACTACAGAGTACAATAAGTATTCCTGTCAGCAAAACAAAGCTCTCACTAATCTCCTGCCATGACACACATGTTACCTAGGGATGCCGTGACACTAGCTGCTTTGTTCATTTAAACACGAAATGTCTTTGAGAGGTGCAATATTTGATTCTTATTAAATACCATAGAGTAACGCTAACGCTTGTTGGCTCTCGGTTGACTGAGACAGAGATTATTTGAAAAGTGACGTGCAAGGCGCCCAAATCGCCGCGTCGCCAGTTGATCAAGAAATGCGACTCTTCTACACAATGTGGCCCATTCAATGAAAGAATGGATCAGTGCAGGGGCGGTAATAGTATGGGTCGTCCTTCGAAGGACCAGGACCTACGCCCCTGTTGCAAGAATCAGCCTTGATTGAAAAGTCAGCGAATGATCATGTGTATACAATATTCTAGCACTCACCCAAGCAGCTGCATATCCAGTGCAAATGCTAAACCATATGCTTGCAGGATCCATGCCGAGAACAAAAGGTGCTTTGGGAGGACAGTTCAACTGCGGGAGCGGGAAATCGGTGGGGCTATAAATAGTCGGCGTCAGTGGGGGTGAGGCAGGGGCAGGGGCAGCATGAACGAGGCCCAGGAGCGCAAATGTAGAGGCAAAAGTGATGAAATGCATCTTGAAAGATACAATCCGCAAGGGAGAATGCGCTTGTCAAGATTATTGGTGAGAAGGTTGGTGTGTCGGTGATGGTGGTGACGAAATTTTTTCTTCTTGTAGAGTTATCATTCTTATACATTTTTGCAGTTCTAAATGCAACGCTGAACGTACGTAGTTGGGCACCCCTTGGGGTGTGGGTACTGTAAGGGTCTTCATACTGCTTCATGGGTCAAGTAGACGTTCTGAGGAAGATTTCCGTCCGAATTTGCTTGTAAAGTCCAAAAGTCGACAACTTAGATTGCAAAATTGCTTGACCTTCTCTGTCAGGGCAATCCCGTTACTCATTTTAGAAATTCATAAGCGAAGATAGCCTTGGAATGGGACGAGGCATTTTCAAGGTACAGAGGCTATTCACGATTGTGTAAAAGCCGCCACCAGCAGGTTATGGTGACAGTGTATCGGTATTATTGCAGTCATAGACATGCTTCGGCCAATTCCCGCTTCCGTCGATAGTCCAGGTACAGATCGTTTGAGAAATACGTAGGGTGTCTGTGCGCGTGATGCACGTGTTCGCGTGATGCACGCCGAACACCAAACTTTACCTACCTTTAACTTAGTATAACTTTACTAATATAGCTCGTACTTAAAAACTTTAAAATAATATAGATTTAGAAGATATTAATATAAATTTTTTAATATAATACTTTATATATTATATATTATATTTTAAAATATAATATATATAAAAATATACTTTAAAATACTTATAAAATACTTAAAAGTAGTATAACTTTTTAATTACTAAAGGTTCTTAAAACCTTTCTTAATATAATATATATATTATATAATAATAAAAAACTATATAATATAAAGTTTTTTTATTTAAGGTTGTCTAGACTAATTATAGAGCTTTAAAAGATATAGGTTTTTTTTAAAAAAATAGAAATTATTATATTTATAATAACTTTCTTAGTTATAAGCCTAATTAGATAATTTTTTAATATAATTAAAGACTATATATATAGCTTTATAAAACTTAAGAAATTACTAAATTAGGACTAATATTAAGAAAGTTATTAAACTTTAAAGAATAAATATTTAAGTAGAACTTACTTAATCCATTATTAGATATTAGAGCTATAATATTATATAATCTTTTTAAATATATATCTAAGATATATAATAAGTTTATATTTAAAATATAGAAGAATATAACTATTAAATTAAAAAGATATAAAGATTTTAACTACTTAAAAGATATAAAATTCCTTTATATATAAATATATATATTATACTAAGAATATTATAATTTAAGTTAATAAAAATACTATTTTATATAGTATAAAGTATATTTAAATACTATAAATTATAATATAATACTTATAATATATTATAATAGAGAATTTTATAATAGTATTTTATTTTATATTTATTTTATATAATATATAGAATTATAATAAATATTATATTATAAGCTTAGTAATACCTTTCTACTATATATATTACTATTTTTATAAACTTAAATTATAATATTCTTAGTATAATATATATATTTATATATAAAGGAATTTTATATCTTTTAAGTAGTTAAAATCTTTATATCTTTTTAATTTAATAGTTATATTCTTCTATATTTTAAATATAAACTTATTATATATCTTAGATATATATTTAAAAAGATTATATAATATTATAGCTCTAATATCTAATAATGGATTAAGTAAGTTCTACTTAAATATTTATTCTTTAAAGTTTAATAACTTTCTTAATATTAGTCCTAATTTAGTAATTTCTTAAGTTTTATAAAGCTATATATATAGTCTTTAATTATATTAAAAAATTATCTAATTAGGCTTATAACTAAGAAAGTTATTATAAATATAATAATTTCTATTTTTTTAAAAAAAACCTATATCTTTTAAAGCTCTATAATTAGTCTAGACAACCTTAAATAAAAAAACTTTATATTATATAGTTTTTTATTATTATATAATATATATATTATATTAAGAAAGGTTTTAAGAACCTTTAGTAATTAAAAAGTTATACTACTTTTAAGTATTTTATAAGTATTTTAAAGTATATTTTTATATATATTATATTTTAAAATATAATATATAATATATAAAGTATTATATTAAAAAATTTATATTAATATCTTCTAAATCTATATTATTTTAAAGTTTTTAAGTACGAGCTATATTAGTAAAGTTATACTAAGTTAAAGGTAGGTAAAGTTTGGTGTTCGGCGTGCATCACGCGAACACGTGCATCACGCGCACAGACACCCTATTAGGGGCCGAATATACACCAAGCGTCTGTGCACCATCGGAGGAATCGACCCTATTAGTCTCCCGCAAGGGGACTTTAAATTAGCCGCAAGCATGAGCATATTGTCAACGATGCCACCGAGGTATTTACCCTGTCTGCACGATTCTGTGTTGCATGTAATAAGGCCCTATTTGGTGCAGAAGAAAGAGTGACGCCGTTGCCGCTGGCTAGGTAAGTGGCCCGAGAAAGCAACTGAGGCCGTGTTGGTATGCGTTACGGACCTTCCGCCTCCCAAATCTGTCTCCCAAATCTGCCTTTGATTTCCGGTGTTTCGAATATTTGGGGACTATACTATCACCTAGCGGTCTCTGTTAGCAGCATTTCTATATTTCTCCGTGCGGATATATTGATGCGGCTACCACAGTTGTCACATCCACCTGCTCAAGTATACAATTTGATAATGTAGTAGAGCAGAATATAGATTAGTATATCAAATCAAGCGCGTCTTCCCTACCTACCGATAGGGTGTTTGTGAACAACTCTTCTGCATTACTTGTAACGAGCAATGCACTGCCGACTAAAGCCTAAACTCCCCTGGTTTACTCCTAATCTGATAATTGTCAATATTTAGGCGAGTATTGCTTCCCCGCGTTCCACCATTGGGGTCGCATCCTTCTGAAACTCATTCTTTTTCCGTATTCTACTTTTTATATTTGCTTTGTTCAAGGTTGGTAATCTGGTTACTTTCACGATTGAACATATTTGCGAGCTCTTATGCTACAGTATACACTCACGCGCAGGTAAAGACTGAGCTTTGAGCTACAAACTAGTTAGAACTTCAGCCTGCAGGTAGATCGATCAATAGCCTGTGGGTTTTCTTATTAGCACCTGCAGTATTTCGGGGCAAGATTGTACGAATCCTTGCTATTGGCTGCAGCACGTAGGGCGATAATGAGGCTGGCAGCAACCAGACACAGGATCGATGCAGTATCCACCATTTGAGGTCTGCATCACCTACACCAAGACCGTGTTTGGATGTTTGAATGTTTAGAACCAATTTTCAGGTTGATAGCAGCATTGGAAGGAGCCACCGAGAATGCAAAAAAATGATACCACGTGATATATCCCAAGCTATGCTTACAATTATAAATATTTACATAAGAAGTCAAATCGTCAGGGACGGGAGACTTGTCATCTATATATCATACCATATCATCTAACCCAATGCGCGTCCAAACGATGATTCAGAGCGTAAAATCTAGTTCCCATATAGTAATGCACATGAACATATTCCTCCAACATTTACTCATGCACTCGACCGCATCATTTCAACCGCATTCGCTGAGTCGCCATTGATCAGCAATTCCTCTGGGTATTTATCAACATGGTCCTTGGACTCTGCGCCCGCGTCCAGCGTCCTTTTATCATTCAAAATATCCCCAGCTTCGTGCGGTATATCGAGTGGCGATGAAATATGCGTCTCATGCTCGGGCCCATCATCGTGCCCGCCCAACTCTTCATGTGCTTGCTCTCTTAGAAGGCGCCTTCTTATTCTAGCCTGCCCCGTATTCGAAAACTTGGTTAAAGTGCGTTCGATTTGGTCTTCGACAAGTTTCTTCGTGTAGTTTGCGAGGGAGCGGGTGGTGAAGACGTTGGGGAAGCGGTAGCTGAGCCAGAGATAGCAAATCAGCATTTTGTGGAGATTTTCGAGCGTGTACAGATATTGACGGCTGCCGGAGGGGGGGGTGTCCATGACGTGAAGGGGTAGTCGGGGCATATCTAGAAGACTTCCAGATTTTCCATTTGCGACGCACTCGGCGAGCGAGCGGAGGAATGCCTTTTCGCTGTTATCGCGCGTGTTGACGGGTGCAGCACATATTGTGATGCGGTCTTGTATGCTGAGGTTTTTGATACTGTGGATGCAATCTGCAATCGCTAGTTGTTCTTTGAGCCCACAGAGATGGAACCGTGAGTTTATCTCAGAGATCTCATGTAGGCGCAACAGGATGAAGCTGAAAGGGGTGCCTGGTGGGAAATAATTTGCAAAGCGCTCAACGATCAATGAAGGGGGGAAAATGCCTGCGGTTTTGATAGTCTGAGGCTCTCGTCCCATGGTGCTCACTACAAATGCGTGATCAATATGATCCAGGGTTGTAATTAATCCGACAGTGGCTTCCTTTACCGCTGGAGCGTCATCTAGGTGTATGGGATTGTCGGACATTGCCTTTTGTGAGTCGTTGGCCACTGCTTGGTGTGCAGTTTTATACCGGCCAGCGCGACCAGCTATTTGCTTCAGCTCAGAGACCTGCAGAGGAGCATAGGTGAGGCCATTGCTTTTGACAGTAGACTCGAAGATGACTCGTCTTATAGCTCTGTAGAAGTTGGTTAGCTAAGAATGACAAGATAATCATGTAACCATACAAATTAAGGCCCATGCCGATGGCATCACTGGCGACGAGGAAATCGTAATCATTGTCAGGATCGTTGAAGAGGCGTGCCTGCTGTGCCCTTGTTTCTGGTGGAAGACTGCCATATACAATGGCACATTTTTTCCCAGTCTTCCTTTCTATCTCTCTCCGTAGAGAATGAATACCTATAACGGTAAAGGCAACGATGCAATCCCCCTTGCGTAGATTGGACAAATTGCCCCGTAGGCTCTCTGGTTCAACTTTGAGTGGGGTCAGGCGCTCGTAGTTATGTATATAGACCTCATCGCCTACAAGGGCACTAAGCTGGCGGATCAATGGTACTGTGCGCGCCTCACCACAGAGATGGAGCTCGCGTGCCTGTAGACCTAAGAAAGCCTGTGTCCAGGCCCAACCGCGGTCTGGATGGTTGATCATCTGGATCTCGTCGATGACAGCAACATCAAACAAGGTGTTTAGTGGAGCCATTTCGACGGTGCAGCTGAACATGGTGGTAAGATGGCCGTCAGGCATGCGTTGCTCTTCGCCTGTGATGAGTGCGCATGGCTTGCCTTTTGCGTTTAGCCGTGTATAGACTTCGTGTGCAAGTAGACGCAACGGGCCGAGAAATATTCCTGTTTTTGCCTCCTCAAGACGCTTGAGGGCGTGGTAGGTCTTTCCAGAATTGGTGGGTCCTACGTGCAGATGCACAGTACGTTGTATCTGGCGTGTAGCCGGGTACCATTCGGCAGGATGACGCAAGTCTGCCACGGCTTTCTGATTGTCAAACTCAGCGCGGGTGAAGCGTCCACCAACTGCCTGGGCATAGAAGAGATATCGCAGCCTTTGGTCTAGGGACTTTTTACCTCTTACGGCTTCGTTGACTAGGGTTTGCAGTTCTGGCGATTGCTGTTTGACCCATTTCTTGATCGAAACCTCGTACATGCCCCATTCTTTTTCAAACTCTTCTGGGTTGAGCTGCAGGCTGTCAAGGAAGGCAGGCTCCTTCAATTCATTTTTGAGGCTGTCAAGCTCTGTACAAACGGTGGCGAATATGGGAGCGTTCCTGGGGCGATCATTGGCTCGGAATGGGTTCAGCGGTTCGAGAGGATTAAATCTGATAGCCTTGCGAAACTTGGAACTGCCAGCAGATCTGGTGGCAGTTTGAATGTGGGGACGAAGGCGTTGGAGTGGTGGCCGTCGTGGGCGGGCGGCGAAGGCGCAGAAGAGACACGGCGGGGTGCGTGGAGCGGGCAGCGGAGGCATGCCAATAAGTATAAGGTAGTGGGAGGGAGAGAGAGTCAGTCGAGATATAATTGATTGATTCAAATAATATCAAGTGGTATGGAATGTACTGCACTGGACTGTACTGTAGCAGTCTTGCATGGCTGCAAATAAAAAGTTTGGCCAAGCCTTACTCGAGAGAGAGGAACCGCGGCCGCAACCCTGACACTAACAACACTACCACCACCACCAAGCTCCAGCCTACCACACAACTCTTGCGCCTTCACCTTCCACCCCACCACTCTCTGAGCCAGCCTCACGTGCACCTATAACCACCCCCCTTTGCGACCCCATCATCACCTGATACCCCTTCCTGGTCATCTTCCAGCCAGCATTGGCTGCTGTACCCCGCCAACATGGCCGCTATGGGTGCCTCCCTGATAGACATCCAGCGAGAACGTATGCATTCATTGCCAGACCACTGTACCACATGTTCAATACCGTGAAGCTTATGTAACCCATAGTCATTCTCAGCACCATTCGCTCCACCACTCGCGGCGACGTACGCAGACCTCGAACACCCCCTCGAACTGGCTGGCCTCGCTAATGCACTGGGCAGTGGAAGATACTCATAGTAGACGAAGACAGCAAAAAGCTCATTGACAATGTAGTCAAGGAAGATGACATCCTCAACCTCAACATCACCAACATTGAGTGCCTCGAAGAACGCAGAACAACACAAAGGGACATGGACGCCATATACATCATCACCCCCAAGGCGCACATCGTCGACTGCATGATGGCCGAGTTTGATCAACGACGGTATAGGGGATTTTTCTTGATATGGACAACTTGTAAGAAGACAGAAGACAGACACCTCGATCGCCTAGACTAGCACTCACTCATGTACTAGTACTCCCACCGCCACTGAAGGAGAGGATAGATCGCTCACAGATGGCGCGAGAGCAAATTCGGAGCTTCCGTACCGTTCACCTCGACTTCCATCCCCAAGAATCACATCTCGTGACCTTCAAAGACCCCTGGAGCTTCCCGACCCTCTACCATCCAGAGTGTAACAACCTTGTAGTCCGGCATTTGGAAGACATGGCAGAAAAGGTATGCTAGCTCCCAACACTAGCCACCATCTGCGCTGACTTACAAATCTAGATCACAGGAGTTTGTGTGGCCTTGGGTGAATACCCCGTCATACGATACTACCGACCGAGAGTCCCGACACACGAAGCCAGCGTTCTCGCCTCTCACCTTGCACGTTTTGTCCAAGAAAAGTTGGACATGTACGCTCAGTTCAACCAAGACTTTCCGCCCCAATCCAATAGGCCTCGTGGCGCCCTCTATATTACAGATCGTTCTATGGATATCATGGCACCGCTTGTACATGAATTTACATACCAAGCGATGGCCTTTGATTTGTTACCTATCAACGATGTTGATAAAGTGACATACAGGACCATTGTGAATGATGAAGATCCCGAAGCAGAAGAGAAAGACATGGAAATCTCTGACAAGGATAAAATATGGGTTGAGAACCGCCATCGACACATGAAAGATACTCTCGACAAACTCATCGGAGATTTCCACAAATTTATTGCAGACAACCCTCAGTTCACTAATCAAGATGCCCAAAGCACACAAGGCATGAGCGGGCTCAATCAGATTAAAGATATGATTGCTGGTTTACCGCAATTTCAGGAGATGAAAGAATCGTACTCATTGCATCTAACTATGGCCCAGAAATGTATGGAGATTTTTCAGAGGCACAAATTACCAGATTTGGCGTCGGTCGAGCAGGTAAGGAGCTTCGTCTAGCCACACATCGTCTGCTAATAGCTTCAGTGTCTCGCTACTGGTCTTGATGAAGATTACCGCAAGGCGAAGGGCATGGCTGATCAGGTTGTACGGACATTAGATCAAGATGACGTTACGCCTTCTGACCGATTACGTCTCATTGCCATGTACATTTTGTTCAAGGATGGAATCTTGCCCGCTGATCTAGAAAAGTTGTTGCTGCACGCACAACTTCCCCCACCAGATGGTAATGTCATCGTGAACCTTGATTTGCTTGGAGCACGCACTGCTCGACAACTCAAAGAAAGAAGGGAACCCCCTCCACCGCTCTTTGATCCCAAAGCAGCGCCGCCCCTAAATGAAGAGGATTACAGCCTCTCTCGATTCAATCCCGCCCTACAGGACATGTTGGAAGACCATGTTCGAGGCACATTGTCACATGATACTTTTCCGTTCACCAAGATGTCCCCTGAGGATATGAACGCGATGCAGGAGAACACACCTGCGGCATCTCTTCGTTCCGCAAAACCCACTTGGGCAAAGAACCGGCTGACAAGCGTAGAGCCGCGCCAGCGTATCATTGTATTTATGGCAGGCGGCGCAACCTACTCTGAGTCTCGTGCCTGCTACGACATCTCCCAAAAAACCTCTCGAGACATCTTCCTCGTTACCTCGCACATGGTAAAGCCTCAACTCTTCCTACGCCAAGTCGGTGATCTGAGCCAAGGTCGCCGCGCGCTACGACTACCCATCGACGGACCACAACCCCAAGCTCCAAAACATCTATTCGAAAAGCCCGAGCCTCCAAAACCCGCGCCTCCGCCAGCAGGTGCCAAACCCATACCCTCAGGCCTGCCTTCTGGGCCTAGAGTCGGTGGTGCCCCCAAGCCTCCAACTGCACAAATGGGCTCGATTAACCTGAACGCACCTTCGTCAACTTCAAGTAGTGGGAAGCACAAGGACGAAAAGGAAAAGAAGAAAAAGAAATTGCATTTGTTTGGATCGAAGCATTAGGGCAGGCAAGACCTGACCGTTAGTTCGTTCTCTCCCGACATATGCATGGCGTTGTTTCCAAAGCTAGGCTTGAATTAGGCACAGTGTAGAAAACCTTTCGTCTTGTGAACTTTTGCATGGCGTGGCGTTGTGGCGCGTTGTGTGTTTTGGGTATACCCTACTGGCTGGGGGATACTTTTGGATTCATTTGCAGTATACATTACATAGAAGTGGATCAAACAAGGAAGAAAAATAAAATATATATTCAACCGCATAACCGTTAAACGTCGTCATCCATTTCCATTTACTCTGATCTCAAGTATATTCCCAAGACAGATACACCATTAGCTATTACTCGTACCCCCTCTCTTCTCATGACACTCCCTACCCCCTCCCTCCCCCACCATAATACTCCTCAACCCTCCGCTCAGGCGCATAATACTCCGCCCCGCCCCTCTCCACCTCCTCCGCCCTCCTCCGCTCTTCCCCCGCAATCAACCCAAACTGGCTCCCCGTCCCCTGACTCGCCCGACTCAAATACGCCTTCCGCTCCACACTCGGGCCCAGAGCCTCAATCGCATTCAGCGCGCCATTCACCCGTGCGTTGGACGCTAGCTCCGCGCTGCTGGTGTTTTGCGTGGGGGCGCGTGGGCTTTTCAGGGTGCCGGTGATGGGGTCGCGGTTTGTGGCTATGCGGGCTTCTGCGAGGAGGTTGTGGGATATTGTGGGGGAGACGGGGCGTAAGGGGGGGATTGAGGGGTAGGGGTTTTGGGATTGTTTTGGGGGTAGAGGGGTGTGGCTTGGGTGTTGGGCGTTTAGGTAGGGGTTGTTGCGTTTTGAGGAGGGGTTTAGTTTGGAGAGGAAGGATGGCATGTTGTGTTTGTTGGTGTTGGTGTTGTGGGAGATTAGGTGGTTTAGTGTGTGTGTGTGTGTGTGTGTGTGTTGCGGGGAAGCAAAAGTTGGGGTTGCGAAGTGTTGTTCCAGGCTGCTTCCATTGATCCAAGCTCTTTCAATGGTTGGATTTGGATTTATCTTGACTTCCAGAATCTCATGTCGCAGTGGTTATTAAGTTGTATGAGCCTCGTAGACTGCGGTATCCTCGTTCCAAATGTGCATGCCCCTCTCTTTGACTTTGGGTAGCCTGATCGCTGCTCGTGAGAACCGTCGGAAACAATGCCATGATGTGGCTCGGTGTAGGGATTTATACGAGACCGTTGGAAGGATCAATAAGGCGGTTGGAGCCTGGTTGGGTCGTTGTGGCTCAGCACTAACGGGATGAGGAATGGTCCATGATGTTTACACCCACAGAAAGGTTGTTCGAGAACAAACACAATATGAAGCTGGGGGCCTTATCATGCAAAATTTGTTGGATATGCAGTAGGACTTTTGTCACATAATGCAGCTCTTATTCTATCTGTCATTAGAATCTTGAAATGGTTACATTATTTACATAAGATTTTTGCCTGGCCTAACAAGTGACCAATGGAAAATCATTTCAACCTACTTAATTAGGCAACTCTGTATGTAGAATCGATCGCGGCAGAATGGAGCAAACACTCCGATATCGATAAGAGACAAATAGTAACAAACACTCCTCTTATCGATAAGGGACAACGAGCAACAAACACTCCGCTTAACTATCAATAAACCCAATTTCTCAAAACTGCAACCCTCACATTCCACAACCGCGCTTCAATGGCCTTTCGCAAGCGCAATGTAGCGCTTTCACGCGCCCCAGTAGATTCCAATGCGCTTGATAAGCCCTCTGTCCCAGTCCCATCATCAGCTCCTGGTGTCCGCCCCTCACCCATCGACGGTCGCCCCACTACGTCCACCGGCACACCCTCCCTCGACAGCATCTTAGCAGGTCACGCAGGCTTTCCGCTTGGCAATTCGATCTTAATAGAAGAAAGCGGCACAACGGATTATGCCGGTGCGTTATTGCGCTTCTATGCGGCTGAGGGAGTGGTTCAAGGACACAAAGTACATGTTGTGGGCATGGGCGAGGTATGGGGAAGAGAGTTACCTGGCATCAGCGAGGATCGAGGGGATAGTCGAAGAAAAGAAGGGAAGGAAAGAGCTGAGAAGATGAAGATTGCATGGAGATATGAGGGGCTGGGCCAGTTTGAAAGTAGTAGAGGTGCGTCTTGTATATACATTTTACGAATGTTACTGGAATTTTGGTTGACAATTACATGGTAGGTTCTCCGAGTCCACAGCGAGTAGCGTCGCAAAGTGAAGGCATAGAAGAGGTGCAGGTGTTTTGCCATACATTTGACCTTGCGAAAAGGCTTACGCTGCCGGTGGGAACGGCGATCAACTTTATTCCAATACCACGCGCCGCTTCAAGCTCCTCGCCTGTGTTGCCGTCGATATTGCAAAGTCTACAACAACAGCTTGCTTCGTCACCAGCAAACTCTATCCACCGAATCGTCATGCCTTCACTGCTCTCCCCAGCTTTATATCCACCATCCTCATCGCAACCAGGCTCAATACTGCAATTCCTCCATGGTCTACGAGCACTGTTGAGACAGTATCCAACGCGCCTCAACGCGATTCTCACTATTCCATTATCATTGTATCCGCGTTCTATGGGTCTTGTTCGCTGGATGGAGATTCTTTCGGATGGTGTCCTCGAACTCTCGCCATTCCCATATTCGCATGCACAAGCCCTTGCACAGTCGGCCGGGACAACGAAAGAGGAGGAAAGACCACAAGGGATGTTTGCCGTGCACAAGTTACCAGTCTTCCATGAAAAGGGCGGTGGCGGTGGTGCAGAGGATTTAGGCGAGGATATGGCATTTACATTGAGTAGGCGGAAGTTTGTCATTGCCAAGTTTAGTCTGCCACCGCTGGAGGGTGATACTGAGGCGCAGGAGGCGGCCGTCAGAGAGGCAGCTGGTGGTAGTGCGATGCCGACCAAGAAGGAGCTTGAATTTTAGGTCGACAAGCCAACATTTGGCGAAACTCTTCAGTCTTCCTCACTATCCTCTCCAAGCATGTCTTCCATCTCAATCTGTTCCCAGCCTCCGCTACCAGTACCCGACCCAAATCCGCGCGTGTATTGGCGACCAAATGAAGCGTGTCGAGGATTAAATGTGATTGGAATTCCAGCAAGCCTGGCACGGAATTGGTCACCCATGCATGAAGATAGTGCAAGGAAGGCAAGCCATATCAAGAGTGGGATGAAAAATAGCAAGCTGAGAAGAACCAGTGCATTCATCTTGGCGAAGTGGTGTTAAAGGAACGAAGTTGGAGCGTGGTCACATGGCGAAGACCCAAAACATCATGACGGCGGGCGTAAAAACACTCCCGACGACCCCTGGCGATCCTCCAACAACAACATCATCTGCAGAACAGCACCGCGTCAATCGTCCTATCAGACGTCGGAAGCTATGACTCGAATACTCCAAGTTCCGATCAGCGCATTTCTGCTGCTTTCATGCGCATACACTTCATCGGCGCATGGTGGGGAGCACTCCCAGATTGCGATCGCGCCCGATGCAGACTGGCCGACACGCCACATGGCTGGTAGACGTCACTTACATGCCTTGCATGCCCAACGACACTAATACGAGGTACAGAGGAGCATCACATTTCGGGCTTCGATGCAACAACTTTCTTCAACCTACACGACTATGAGGGCACCGGCCTCTGGACCGCCGATGACATAAAACGCACATACGGTCTGGCCGACCCCTCAACCTCACACATCACCAGCACGAAGAAAGACATGGTCGTCCAAACCGTCCTAGACATGTTCGACATTGACAAAGACGGCTCCGTCTCCCTAGCTGAATTCCTCCAAAAAGACAAAGAGAACGTCAAGCTACCAGACTTCGGCATGGGCCCCGGCCACCACGGTGACGACGAATACGAGTACGAAATTCACCATTGGGAAAAGTACCATTCCGGCGATGACGTCAAGGAAGAAGACCTCACCCATCCCGAGGATATCGAACACTTCAAGCACCACGAAGAGTTGGAGGCTGCGCGGGAGGAGTGGGAAAGGGCCGAGGCTATGGGTATTGTGGAGAAGAATATCCCACCAAAGTATAGGCGGAATTAGCCTCTGGGGTATGCGTGTATGATTATGTAAAAATCGGTGTCGGATATGTGAGATGATAGGTGACGTATATACCGTGAGGGCAGGATACCACACATAATCTGGATAACGTTCAAGTGTTTCGCGCATGCGGACAAGTACAAACAGGAGCCATCGCGACTCATCCGCTTTCAACAAGTTACACCACAATACCCTTGCATTCAATCAACTCACGACATGTACCTGGGACTCTGAAAAAAGGTCCCGCCATATGTATGACTGATGTCTAGGACCAGCATCTACGAAAGTGTCCTTCTCATCTGCGAGCTGCTGCCTATGTACGGCAGCTTTACCTTTAAGCTCCTTCCTGTCAGCTTTTTGAAACTGGTCAGACTGCCTCATTACGTACTCTTACTCTCGCTCATAGGCTCCCTGGCTACCTCAGACGCGAAATTTTGTATCACCTCTCTCGCGGGAGGTAGCCCTCGCCCTGTTGAGTCTCCGGTATATCCTACAAGCTCAAACGCTTTTGGTGGGCTGAGCTTTTGTTTGTGGGAGATTGGGTGTCTGTCTGGCCGAGGTATCTTGCCGTCAATGTTAATTGCACCACACCATGTTTGGCGGCAAATTTTGTGTACGTAAGTTGTTCATGTTGACTATAGGATTCCACATCTGCAATCGCTTCCTCAATCGGGGTGATGGTGGAGGAGTTATGGGTGGTTGAAGATAGTGTTGATGAACGTTGTTTTGGTGATCGCGTGCGCAATTCAAGAAGCACGTGGCATCGAGGGATTGCGGGAATGCGAGTCACTGGCATAACCAGTTTGAAAGAGTTACGTTGAGGACTCTCGTGTGCCAAATCAAGGTCAAATGCATCCCTACCGTACCGAGATGTTACCAGGTAGCGCGCGCTAATGGTAGCGAATCATGCGACCCTGCGCAACGCTAGTTTCATGCCATGCCATCCTTTATTCAACTTCGATTCTTAATAATGCGATTATATTTTAGCACGACCTTCTCTGTCACGAGGCATTGCTTTTCTAACTCAAGAGCGAGGACTATGTCGTCACTTGCTACCGGGCACGTACTTCCCGGTGGTAAATGGAACTACCGCATCCTCGAAATTGTACAAGGAGACAAGACCCACACGTCCACGGTCTACAAAGCGGAGATTATACCCAATAAGATTTTTCATGATGTTCCACAGTGGTCGGTCACCCTTGATCAACTTAAGAGTATCCAACGCTGACACGGCTGCTGAAGGTCTTTTATCAAAGGAGCATCGCAGGACAATGCGATAGCCATGGAAAATCTCAATCGTGAATGCCAAAGCTATCTTTTACCTGGAGTCGCTTCATCTACCTGTTTCCGGAAATTGTACGACGTGGTTGATACTAGTAGTGAAGCGGCTGCTAGCGACAAGTATGTCGCATTGGAATGGCTAGAAACCACTCTTGCACAGGTAAAATACCAACCTAGCAAGGATACTTATATTCTTGTGGAGAAAGTTCTGAGTGCAGCATTGCATAGCTGCGTCGTGCTAGAAAGCCATGACCACGTCAATACAGGTATGGATTACGAACGTGGCTGCTTGAAGCCGCATTGCATCTGCTGAGAAGCCTAGACTACAAACCCGCTAACATCCTACTTTCTAGAATCGGAACTAGTCAAATCACGGCCAAGGTAGGAGACTTAGGGCTTGGTACGTAACTGTCTTTAATTGAGGAGGCTATGATGCACTAACACTTTATAGTTTTCCCTTCTGGCCAACGTTTCAACGCCCAGCCATACGCTATGCGCGCCCCTGAAGTATTCCTCGGTCATGCATACACCAAACCATCGCAAGTCTGGGCGATCGCTACGACACTACTCTGTTGGATCAAGCCTGGAATCCTGGGGGTATGGGATAGCCCTCATTATCTCATCAATGAGGCGTGGTCAATGGCAAAGATCAAGAGACTCTTTCCACACTGGCGTATTCCGACTCCGGATGAGGTGGAAGTTGATGAGCTCAAGATTGCGGTCGAACATGCTGTTAATATGAGTAAAGAAGTACCCGAGCTACTAGATATTCTTCCGCTGGAGCAGATGATGCAAGCGATTGAGATGCCACAGGGATTGAGAGATCTCCTTCGCCTGATGATGGTTGTCGACCCAAGCGCAAGGCCTTCCGCTTCATCTGTACTGGCTTCGAGAGATTTTCGGGTTTTTCAGGAATATGTCAGCGTCTAATTTCCTTGGGTTAAACTGCGCATTATCACTGCAGTTACCCAGAGTTGCGCATATTTGATGACTCATCATGTTCACAGATTTCGACGACCGTCAACTCTCTCGTTTGGTTCCTGATGTTCAGACTAGATTTCCATACGTTCAAAATTTCACGGCCCTGGGAGTCTGTTAGTCGGTTGCTTTTGCCTTGCACGATGAAAGGCAGTCTGAGTTCAAAGGATTCATTACAGAGCTGTGGTCCTCCAATAGTCATCCACCAACCTTCTGTGTTTATCCACACGTTAATTGCCGTCTCTTTATAGATTTCGTATTTCTAACATTTCAGATGTAGTGTTCCTTGATTCTCTCAGCTGTGACATCAGCACTGTCACGATCGCGCACGCCAAATTGTCCTGGCCGACTTGTCGCCGGCCATGCCGCCGGGCCGTGCCGCATTCACTAAAAGTCGCTCAATTCCTTTCATGTTTCATTCATGAATCTGATCACAAAACCAGATCACATATTCAGTGTGTCGTAACGCGCGTCTACGTCACAGCCGCCCGAGGGAACGCTTTCCCGAAGAACGAGCTCTAGTCATAGCCAAATTCAACTGAAGTCAACGTTTCAACGGCACGGCGCCGCAGCGGTTACGTCCTCCAGCGGTAACTGAAATAAATTCATGTATACAATGACGGAGTTATTGGTTCTGATGAAAAGCAACTCAACTAGCGAGTAAATCTTTTCCGACTGGAATGCCATCCGCGTGATATCATAGTGTCAAAGAGTAGACCCCATCCGCATTGGATATAGGCAGCAGATGAAGCATTCAAGTATATAAGTGCGTGCATTCGCAACCTTAATGTTCAACCAGCATCCCAACAAATCTTCTTTCACTCTATCATCGCAATCAAAAATCACGAACTTCGTATCACAGCATCTTTAAACTCAAATCCACACCATGTCACTTATCGGCCAAGTCTTCAACAAAGCTCTATCGAAGAACATCTCCGTCTACCTCTCTGAGTCTGGAGATGGGTTTAAACGTATTCCTGGTGTCATCGACTAGGCTTTGAAGGCAGCTGCTCTCCAAAAGGTCAAGTGTAGTTTTGAGAGCGGCGCTTTGTTCAAGGATGACGACATGAAGCTAATGGAGCGTGTCGTGGTCACGTAATTTACCTTCTGTCGAGGTTCTTTCATACGCTGACTGTAGCCAGGAACATGTCCCACCAGAACCCGGGTGATCCAAACGCCCACTATTCCGTCCAGGGTGAGACCGGCAATGGTATCAAGGTCAAAGGCGGACATGTTGCCGAGAACCCCTCCAATCAGACAGCAAGTCATCTCCTAAATTTGGTGTACTGTTCGCTAACTTCAAGAGCAGCAAGCCAGTTGAGTGTCTTTCTCATGGTCTCGATTAGTTGGCTCCTGCCACGATACCTGTTCCGAGCCAGTCTGTCCTTACCGATCGTTAACAAGAACGTTTTTCTAGAAGTGTAGACGGCTATGTGGCAACACCATATTCTCCATTGTTACTTGTTAGCAACGCTCGAGAGATGTTATAGACTTCATTAGAATCAAACGCGTGCACTACTTCATTCCAACTCGTTCTCTGTTCACGCCTTGTCAGTTATCAAACAGTGGATGATTATCTTCCGTCCAAGGGAAACAAATGTGTCTCAACCAATCTTAAGCATAAACTTGCTGCACAATTCGGATGAGGTATATTTTTTGTGTCATTATCATCACCATTACTACTACTCATCTCTCATCTCCCATCTCCGCAAACCTAGTTCCCCAGCCCTGTAAGATTCCCAATAGACACCACCAAAATCGCATAATACGCCGCACTTGCCGCAAAAAGCTTATGCTTTACTGCCTTTATAAGTAAACTCATCGCCGCACTAAGCAGTAGGGTAAATACAATTAACACACCTACTGTATTAAACGTGTCGCGATTGTAATCGTCAACAGCAGACGCTGGTACTGTGCTATTGGTGCTGGCGAGTTTGCTGAGGTTCGAAATAGCGGGTGTGGATGTAAAGTAGTATAACGTAACGACGTGGATAATAAGCAGGATGAAGACAACAAGGGTGATAAGGATGTTAACGAGTTTGTTAATGCGGGTGGAGGAGTAGAGGGAGATAAATTTGTCGCCGGTTTTTGCTGGAGTTCGGGGGTGCGGAAGTATTTCTGCTCGTCATGTTGGTACACGTGCCTAAGCCTCTACTCTCCCGAAATGCTGGGCTGTACCTGCAAAGGCGGATTTGACGTTCTAAAAACTTTCTTCAATGCCTAATCTATTATTCCAATCGTTGTCTTAAAGCCGCTATCAAACGTCGCCCACTCGCGTCCATCATGCAAGCTTACAATATCCTCTTTACTCCTTATCAAATCCATCTCCGCGTCCATAAGGGGCTTAGTATTATAATAATATTTTCTCACACTTCAATTATTTCGATTCAAAGGTTTCTGAAAGGATGCAAGTTGCCGCGCTTTAATCAGGACGTCGTAGTACTCCATCACCTTATCCTTGATTTCGCGGAGAATTACCCATCAATTTCATGCATCACCTTCATTAGTAGTTTTGTCTACATCCGTTTCTTGTAACTGTAATCGCTGTAGGCACGACATCTCGATACCCTCGTCAATATCGTCTAGTTCTCGTTCTAGTATCATAATCTCATCTTGCAAGTTAAGCAGGACGCGTAAGTGCAGGTAACTGAAACTCCAGTAGAGCAAGAAATTAGCTTCACTAGATTAGAAAGCCGCTAGGCAGGGGAAGCCGTTAGGTGTATCTTCAACTACAATTGAAAGTTGATTTAGGAGCCAAAATGTTATGGCGAAAACGACTCACCTCTTTGTGTCTTTGTTTCAAGCACATCTTCTGGCTCGGGGGCGGACTTGAAAGACCCTGTTATTCAGCGTAGCACGTGTGGGTGCTTCTTCTTTTCGGCTACTACATAGGCCACGGCCTCTTCCGCGAAGACAGAAAATACCTCAAGCTCAGCTCCTCCAACAACCCCGCAGCCTGCGAAGGTTTCAGCCGCAACGCCCGCGCAAACTGGAACAAAGTGGAAGAAGAGCTGCGAGATAACAAAGTCGAAGCTAACATCTTAACTATACTAGATACATGCTATCCTAGCAACTTCGTGCGCAAGTTAGGAAGACAAGCAACCAAGAATCAAATTAGTAGCTATGTGTGCAATTAACCAAACGACTGCGTCACTAGGGAATTACTCTTTCACACGCGCGCTGATCGATGCGCTGAAGGAACTGCTGAATGTACACAAGGACCCGATATCGACGTGGCGGTTACAACAACGCATCAAATTGAATAAGAATCGCTTAGAGACGCCAGCGCTTCTGCTATCTTACGGAAGCTTTGCTAAAGTCGGGCGGTGTTGCTCGCATGTGCCCAAAACACCCATATCTCTAGCGACTGCTCAGCGGTGCGGATTTGTCGTCCACGCAGAATCTCGTAGGATCTTCTCAGTGAAGGGTGCATATGACAAGCTCGTTCGCAATTCTAGGGTACTCTGGTGAGCCATCAGTGGTCCTAGCTTTAGGTCTGACAACAGCATGGTTGATGAGAACTGGAGCGCGCTCGTCGTCAGGACTAGAAGCGCACCGCCTAAGTACAATCCGTAGTGCTGCGTAGAAGTGACTGTACACTGCTGTAGTGCTCACCTCAACAAGACACGATTGACCAATCCCCCAATCATTAAACGTCTGCGCCTGTAGAGTGATATCTCAGGGATTGTCATTAGAGAGGCGAAGGGCACTTGATGGCCTAACAAATGTTTGGAGTAAGTTTATCTACACATTATATGGTAGTATCTAATATAACCTATGCTAGAGCTCAATGTGCTATCAGTGAGCCCAGCACATCAACGTCGAGGATGTGGATCGATGCTTTTAGCATGGGGATGTGAGGAAGCAGGCTACTATGGCCGAACAACCTTCGTGATGGCCTCGCCCGCAGCTGGGGATTTGTATAAACGATTTGGCTACAAAACTGTAGGCGAAGTTGTGACACCTCGTGGAACGTTTAGAAGCAGGTTAAGGGAGCCAAAGATTATAGAATGTTGAATTCTATCAAAACACGTCTTTAATACGATGATCTACAACTACTATAATCGACCCTTCCCTTCAATGACTTGGCCGCAGTCGTGATCTTGGTTATGACCGTCCTTTGTTGGCCAAAAATCTTCCCTGCAATGACATCTGTCATTGTCGTCTTCACCAAATACCCACAAGGCCTCAATGAGCTCGGCTTTATGAACCGCCTCTGTCTCTAGCATGATGTTCACTTCTCCTTCCGTTACTTCTACTGACATTCCGGGATCGTGGTCGTCGAGACGGCGCAGACCGAAGATCTGATCGAGGTGAAGGACCTCGAGCACCGTGAGTGCCTCTGTCTGGAACGGGTCGCTAAGGGTTAGCGCTTCCTTGGAGTATGCGAACTCGTATGCAGTAGCTAAGCCTTGATACAATCGAAAAGAACGAGGCGCGATAGTCCCCCCACATATTGAGGCACAGCATCCAACTGTTCTTGACCAACTTTCTAGGGCGCGGAGGAATGGCGGTACTCGACAAGACGCTCGCCCTCCTATCAGAATCTCACCGGTCCACACGTGAATAAGTTGTGAGACTTGCGTCAAATTGGGGCAGATGCATAATAAGTGATCTGTAAGACAGCATCGGTCCGAGGGCCTCAAGAGAGATGTGACAGCCCACACATTCCGTTTCTTCAATAAAAATCCAAATTAATTTATATTAATGAATCTGTACGTTCAAATGTTGCAGCTCCTGCAAAAATTAAAGACTACTTCTAGAAGTAAGGACATGACATCCCACACCCGCGCCTTTGTTGAAAGAGTGACCCCAAACAGGTACGGTCTGCGCCCATAACCATGCGTACCTTTTTTGACAGCCCAGTTTCTGAAGCCCCATCTCGGGGTATAGGCATTTAGCAAGTTCGGGTGATGTATTGACCGGTACCTGTCATTCACCGAACACTGACAAAGTAATACTATATATAGCGGCAAATTGCTAGGTATAATGCATCAGCCAGCACATCCGCAAAACATTCAGCAAGATAGCGAGATGTGACTCGATCTGTGACCCTTAACGATTTTACGCATATTAATATCTATCAACACTGCTACTATGTTCATCATCTTAATCTACACGGACGAAATCAAGGATGACTGGTTCTTCTTCAATGTTAGCGACATGCCATAGAAGTAATTTTATGAACATGACATTACGAAGAAAACTAGATTCTGTAATCTCACATGAAGCTGTTTTGATTCCTGGATCTTCCAGCTGGTAAGCAAAACGGAGCCGCTTTAGAAGGACCTGACTAACAAAGGTGCTTAGAAATACGTAATCCCATCTACAACTTCTGACTTGAACCTTCAGGAACCAGGTTAAAGTACAGCTGTACTATTCGTAAAAAGACCCGGTATCGCAGCTTGACTCAACTTTGCACGCAAATCCGTGCGGAATTTCGCCCTTTATATCTGACGAATACGTTTTCTATCCCGCTCTCTCAATCAGAAGATTTTGTTGAAGATATAATACCAAGATCACAGGATTTGAAGGACACATTTAATCTTGTTATTGACATTCGTCAGCGATCTAATACAAGACCTATCGATATCTTGCCATTCCTGTGTTCGATTGTAAGTCAGACAGAGGTCCATTTCCATATTCAATGGAAGCGTCCGGAAAAAGGGTTAGCACGAATTCTAAATAAGGCATTTTGTTGCCAACGGTGGTGGTGGGAGGCGCTTATGATGGGCAAGGTGGAGCATGTCTACCTGCGACCGAACGCCAATAGCCTCGCCATAATTTTCAAAGATAACGGTTTTGAAGAATGGATAATGAATATGGAAATTGCCTCTAAAGATTTCTGGCATCGTTTGGGCTTTAAAGCGCGAAATCAAAAACATGTGCTCCCGGAACTTTCAAATGTCGATTGTTTCAGAATAGAACGCATGAATTCTGGGCGTTGTATCAGTACCATGGTTCAGTTCCCAATCATCTTCCGTCTGCGTTCGCCATCGATAAGACGTGTGTTCACAGGCGCTTTCTTACAGCTACTACCCAGGCCTCACTATAAATCTATCCTGCCACAACTCAACACCATCTCCCCTCAGCATTCTCGAATGCGCCTGAGATTTTCTTCCCCCAGGCCTATATATGGCACCTCAACCCTGAATTTCTGCTGTGCTACCCAATCTGATTCCACTCTCGATGCTATCTCTATCCAAGCATATGGAATCCCTTCGAAGACGTACGGCTCGAGCAAAGCAGAAGATGAGAGGACATAAAAGTTGAGCTGACGTGCAAGCCTGGTGACGTTAGAACTGCCTTTAGTACAGAAACAATACTCGTAAGAACTGTGCTTTCGTAAAATTTGTCACTGATCTGTCTACCTAAGAGTAAGTGGATGTACACCACCATAGCGCCACTGAACTGGCAGAATGCTAAAATAGTGTCCGAGACGATGAACATAACTAATAGCTGTATGTAGCTTGGATTGTTTCCGTCTGACCGTTTGTGCTCGTACAGTCTCTGACTTGAGAGTACCGAAGAAAGGAGTGCAGGCACGGTAAGGTATAAGAAGGAGTTATATGCGCGCTGTGGAGCTTTAATTCTACCTTGAATTAAAGAAAATTCTTTTTAATGTAAATAGGCTCTTGCGTTGTGTAGTAAATAAAATCTAGTGCTGCAATGATCGCTTAATTCGCATATATAAGTGGAATTACCCAGCTAAGAGCAGCAAGACTCGGCAGTGCGACTGCTTTGCCATTCCTGATTTTGATCAGGTGCATTGTCATGTCATCGAACCATTTTCCTAGCTCCCCATGAGGTCTGAATATTTCTAATTGCGTCTCAACTAGGTGTATACTGAAGCTGTGCAAGAAAGGAACATTTAGAGCGCCAGTTTCAACACCAACGTTTCTAAGTACTTTCGCACAAAGCTGAAACATTCCTTGACAGTTTTATTCTCAATACGACTGCCAACTATTGCAGCATAGGGTTGGTTAGATTACATTATGCTTTGGATAGGGATGGCTAATTTACAAAAAATGTTTTAATCACTTTCAACATTACCAGCGGATCCTTGGAGGCAAAGAGTGCTTGACATTCCGAAAAAGCAGACCCTGAACCCTGTAAGTGGATAAATGTAAGATTACTGTTCAACTTACCATATACCTAACCGGCCCATAACTACACTCATGTCCAAATATGCGGATTAGTGCTTCATCAGCGTTCTTAATGACATGCGGTCGCACGTCCAAAGTATCATCCTGATGACAAACACTCACTGACTCGACAGCTCCTGGAGTCAAGCTTGTAATAGAGGACATTTCAAGGGAAGCAGTATTTGAAAAAAAGGGATAGACGATAGCGCGGCGGAGTTGTTGTTGAAGGGACAAAAAAGTACAGGTTGTCACCCGGTGCCCTACATATAATGAATGGTCGGAAGGTAATGGAGCGACGACTGATATTGCTTGACCTCAGGGATGATTCTCATGGCTTGACATGTGCGAGTGCCTACGGCGGTCGCGCATCTTCAATGCCGACCTCCGGATTGGAAACAGGCAGGCAGTCTATTCATTCACAAAAAGCTGTTCGTATGCAGCCAGGAAAGAGCGGTAGTCAGCTATCTCTACAAGCATGGAAAATGCCTCCTATTCAACTACACTACCTTGCTAGCTGATGTAAGAAAAAAATGGACACCCCGAGTTGATCGAAGGTATTAATAATTGCCAGTATTGAACTTCTGCAGCCACACATGCTCAGACAATCCTGTAGATATTCTTGTAGCTTGATAAATCTAGTAGGACAAGTTGGTTAGTTGTGCTATCGTGAAAGTAAAATCCGCAGGCACTTCTCCTTTGATCCGTGCCGTGTACCAAACTTCTCCGCTGAATCTGATTAGTTACTGCAGTGGTGACTATCGTAGCGGAGGCAGCTATAACCAAACTTACTGAGATCGCCATTGAGTTTGCGGCGGATACAATCAAGAATTTAGGAGATTGGAACGAGGTCAGTTGGATATGGTAGCTGTAATAACGCGTAAATTGACTTTGCCTAGGCCCGTGAAACCTTCACACAAACAACTACCCTCGAGATGTGGAACCGAAACCCGGATTACACAAAATACGCTACCGCCATCTGCTACAACAAGGTATACCGTCTCGCTAACCCGGCCGGTATTGCGGAGCTCGCATCGGCCAAATCGGAGCTTGGTGTGCTGAACACGGAGTAAGTCGCATCACTCTCCCGCAATGTAGTATGAGGGCTAACTTCGAGCCACAGCTATGACTGCATGTACATGGAGGCTTCAAATCAATTCTTCACCGACAGTGATGGTGAATTTATCAACGTGAGTTCCTAGGGAAAGATATGAATGACTAAGATGCTGACCACGCCAAAGCTTTCGTACCGCTATGACGACCGCTGCACCTTCGACCAAGAGACTGGTGATTTGACTTGTGTTTAAGCTAGCGCGTGGGGTTCTGGCCACCCCAACAAAATCGAGCTGATCAATCAATCAATCCTGTTGATCACATCAATCTTTTCAAGTGACCATCAAATCTGGTTACTATTACGAGCTATTAACTTAGTAGCTATCTCTCGTACGCGCGCGTGAGATAGGGGCTAGAATCTAGAGTCTTCTTTACGTGTCTACTCGACAATAAAGTTCTCTTGAGCCAGAGTTAATCGCTGCTCGTGTTGGTAAGCTACCTGAGGTCTCTAGTAGCTAGCTGATCTATTCTATAGTGTAGATCTTTTTACTCCCTATGATTTGGTAGCTTTTCGTTCACTTATAATTTTACCAGATTCGTGGTCTTAGAAGGTAGGCTATATTGCGAGCTCGTAGGCGTCTATTTTGAGTACGGCGTTGTGGAGTTATCGCGTATTGAATTGGGGGCGCCCGTTTTGGTGGGGTGGGCCCAACTCCAGGTCAGCGGGCCCAAAGTGCCCCGGGTTTGGATCTGTGCGAGACCTAACCTGGTCGTGGCTGGAGGCTGTGCTCGGGATCTCTTGGCGTCCACTGAACTTGCGCATAACATCTGCTAGCGCTGGCATCACGCACAATCTAATTTCTTTCTTCATCGTATGACTCGACAGAATCTGTAGGGAAATTGCGGGAGACATGAACGGACTGACGCGAGAAAAAGTCTCGACTTCTATCGAAACGCACTGACACTCGCGTCAGTCCGTTCATTGTCCCCTTGTACTGACAGTGGGGCTGTGGCGGTTGGAGTTGATTGGACGTAGGAAGTTTCCAGTATTTGTAGGGAACGGTACGATGACCTGGTACCAGAGCCTGGACCCGTTGCGTCACATGTCAAAGCTTTCTGCAGAACATTATCAGCAACTGCCTCATTGGCAACCAATCTCTGGCGTTGGGGCTTCGAGGAAGACCTCCAGGAGTGGCTCGTGAGAATTGTCGTCCAAGCCATTTTACGAACCTAGCCATCGCCTTACCTCCCCGTTACGGTGATCAGTAAACTCGTCAAGGCATCTGCCGTCTACCCTGTGGCTGAGAAAGGCACAATGCCAGTTCTTCGAGACGCTCTCGTGCATTAGAAGTTGAACGTAGTGTTTACCAACGCCATGGAACCGGATGACTCGCTCGAACTGTTGCCCTCACACCTTTGCATAACGCTCATACGAAGGTGAAGTAAAGAACCTAAGACAGGTTATTGCCAAAGTCATGCTCGCAATTTTTATCACTGTACACGCATTATTAGCATCTGTGCGGCACATGGCAGGAGATTTTACAGAGAATAATACTTGTAGAGCTCCAGATGCTCTCTCCTGGCTAGAGAATAGTCCCTGATTCTCAACCCGTTATTTTACGCCATTCAATCCGAAGCCTATGCACGAGCTACATCACAAAAAGCAAAAGTGGCACCTACCCGCAACGCCTATCACCTTGTTAGAGCATGGTGGTTGCCCTAGGCTGAGGGGTCAAGCTGACAGATATGTGCTTAGGCAAAGTTCCAAAAATTGTTGATGCGTTTGCGCTGGAGAAGAAATGGCCTAGCCGTCAGCAACTGTGGCTTGAGAGCCAACTTAAATTCTAGACAGCCGTTTAGTGTCATTAAATATTAGTCCCCCAGCACACCAGAAAATCTACAATTGCTTTGCCCTGCGCGCTGGATTTAATCTCATCCATAACCTAATCGACACGAACCTTCCGGTTTTGATCCAGCAAGATGGCCAATATCGTGGGAACCAGGGTTCTCATTGCCTGTTGGATAGTGACGATTCTCGCAGCTATTTTCCTGGGCTTTCGGATATACGTCAAGCTTAGTCGACGCTGTGGGTTGTGGAAGGATGATTACCTTCTGATCATATCATGGGTGAGAGCTCCTTGTAGACCTGCTTCAATAGCGGGCAGTTAAACTATACTAAGACTAAAACACGAGCAGGTTGCAGCACTTATGCAGGCGATCTTTACCACAGTGTGGGTATCATATGGCTACGGGATGCAAGCCCAGGACATCGACCCCAGAAATATGCCGATGCTATCCCTAGTAGGTAATATTCTGCCGACGTTCGGGGTTGCCGCAGCTAGTTTAAGCAAGACGAGTTTCGCTATTACGCTACTAAAATTCACGAAAGGTTGGATGAAGAACTTGATCTGGCTTATTATATTATCGATGAATATCGTTATGTGGTTATCCGCTCTATTCGTCTGGATTTCGTGTACCCCCGTGGCAAAAGGCTGGCATCCAGACTTAGATGGAGCCTGTTGGAATCAAAATTCGCTTATGATCTATTTTATGTTTGCGTCAGGTAAGTCGTAGGACATATATTAGTCTTCTACTAGTATGCTTATCTTAAACTTAGCTTATTCGGCAACTATGGACTTTGCACTATCTCTACTGCCTTCAATTTTGTTCTGGAATGTCCAGATGAAGAGGAAGGAAAAAATTGGAGTTATTGTGGCGATGAGCGTGGGTTTCTTGTAAGTCAACCCTATGCCCAATGCCCAATGCCAATACTTGGGGCTATATTCACTCAATGGTATCTTAATGTTGCATAGTGCCGGGATTGTTACTATTATCAAGACTGTCTATATACCCCAAGCCTATGTTGGTATCAGTAAGTTACAGCCAGCGCTAAGAAATGCTAGCTCACTATCGCAGATGATCATAGCGCACAAATCACGATCTGGTCTCTTGTGGAACCCACGTTCACCATTATCGCAGCCTCAATATCAGTGCTTCGTGTATTCTTCAAGGAGCATAAGCTATCGATAGGATATTTCTACCGCTCCGGGACCAAGAAAAGCGAATGTTATTCTAAAAACCAGCATTACACCACTGTCGTTTCCGAGACTGGCCAAGCACGACCAGAAATCAGTCACCAGCCTGACGACTGCAGCGATAGAGGCATCCTAGGTGGCCAAAATATCGTGCAAACATGCGAAATTAGCGTCGAGTATACTAGTAGGAACGACGTGGATAGTATAAGTTATGAGATGGGGAGAATAGACCGGCGATCTCAATAGATTGTCTATTCCGAAATCCAGAGATCAAAGCTCTTCTTTATCCTTCATGCTTTTCGGTCGAGATGATGGCGCTTTGCGTGCAGCAAAGCATATTATGGATATTATTATAATAAATGGCAATACATGACGTTAGAGTTGTTGGCTGCTGAGTTTGCGACGTGTTGGCTCAATCCTCTGGTCTTGCATATAATCCAAGGTAAGCTCCGCATGGACAACACCAAGATCGTGGCTCAAATAGGTTTCTAACGATACAGCTTCCTGCACATATACGTCAGCAGTCTTTGCTTTGGATGTAAGTAGGCCAACAAACACTTGGTGCAGCAATAATTGAATCGTAGACCTGAACATCCTCTGAACGTCTGATCTTAGTGTACACTGTCGCACCTGAGGTTTCTGCGAAACGATGCAGCAAGAGGAACAGAAGATTTTCTCCGCTGAGTGGGTGCATTGTACTACTGTAGGTTTGATATTCAGTAAGGAAGTTGGTAATGTTACCAAATATTTGAGTGTATTGTGCGTCCACAATTTGGGGTCCTTCAAGTTCTGGAGGCACAAAGCCTGAGCCCTACGTTGGTTAGCTTGTAGTAGAGGGAGTTGATTTTAGGCGTGAGTGCGTCCGATCGAAAAGCAACGCATTTACCAAGTAATTTCTAAACTGTGGGTCTTTGATATACTCTAGATGCTCTTTAAAGTCCCACACACTAGGCTGTCCTTTCTTCACAAATGTAGATCGACATTTCGCACTTTTTATCTTCCACTGGTAGAGTGGTGAGTGGCGGAGGAGCCGAGGAGAACAAGGAGTCCATTTGTGCAAGAAGTCTGAAGAGCAGAACATAATGTTATGAAGCTCTACAAGGCAGGTCTAGCAGCGAGATAGCGGTGATAGTCATGTTGTGATTGGATCCCCTTAGCTGAGCTCGCCAGGTTGCGGGCGAGTAGCGCATTGATTAGTGGAGATACGATGCAGCCGCCATCAGCGCAGTACGACCCATGTTTGCACTCGTAGGATTGGACGCACCGAGTACTGTATGGAAGCACAGTTATCAGACCAAACATCAAAGTCTGCTCAGTCCAGTTCGAAGAAGCTCAAAGGCGTGCGGTCGGCATTGCGTGGTTGCTTCATGCGGTCAAAAGGTCCATGGTTGACTTTGCGCAGTAGATTGCCGCCGCGCAGTCGTATGGCGCGGGCATGGGGGCTTGTCGCCGCGAAAGTGCGGGTTTAATCCGCCTTTGCTGTTTCGAAGAAAGTCTTTATAAAAGTAGCAGCTACGCCTTCCTATCTAACGTGTAGCTATCTTAGTTGCAACTGTGAAAAGGCTTCCATCTTCAAAATATATATAAAACTTGATACAGTTATTACTAACTCTAAAAATCCTTACCTGACCTGCTTCGCGATGCAGTGCGTCCTGCTTTCCCCATGTCTACGAAGAGCCTTGAGGCTATCAAAGCTTTTTCGTAACACAGAAGTTGTTGCAGAACGATTAATTTGTGACGAGATCTGAGATGATTTAATAAATCAGCTGGCATACTCCTTCCACGACAATATAAGGGACACACTGGGCAAGTGAGAGGGAGAAGTCGTCACTGTCCAGGTTGCTAACATATCATAAAACCTAGTAGTTTCCTCATAAGACTTGCTGCATGATCTACAATGAAGTCTACCCATAACAAGATAAGTGTCGGAACCATAGCTGATCTCTTCATTACACGTCATCTCTCGAAGCGTTTGTAGGTCCCGCCGAACTTGGGATAATTCGTTTTGAACATGTTCAGCATCGCCTTTCCACTTGTCTCGTTCGCGCTGAATTTGACGTAATTTCGATTGAGAATCCTTAAGAGCGCGCTTGAGCGTTGAATTAAAGATGTCCATGGTATCTTTGGTTTCCTTCAAACCATCAGATACCTTGTAAAGTATATTAAGATTCTTTTCTTTAACTTTGAGTCGGACTTGAATCTGAGTGAAGTGGGCTTTAATCTGAGTAAGTTTCGCTTTTTCGTAGTCTTTAAGACGAAGAAAGTGGTTGGCCTGGTTGTTAGATTCTACGTTCTAGTCCTTTGCTTCCTGAAATTTCTGTTGCGCCTTTAAAAACTCCTGATATAAGTCGATGTGTTTCGATTATTTTATAGCCCTTTGAATTGTGACGGTTGACGATCCTTGAGAGGGAGGTGTATATCTCTTTCTTGTATAACCCTTCTTGGCAATCACTGGTGGTGAAGGGCGGGGAGCTGTTACGGAATAGCCATGGATGGGCGTATGCATTCTGAAACTGGAATTTTCTAAAACTGCTCCCTGATTTTCTTCTGACTGTCTCAGCTCGGATTCTAGAGAGCTTTTCGAGAAAAGAGGCTGAAATGAAGGGAAGAGGCCCACGTAGGCTGGTTGGACTTGATTTAGAGGTACGACAGGCATCGTTTTCTCGTTTGCGGTTGGATGCCTCTCCGAACTCGCGTTTGCGATCGGGAGATCTGTGATAGGGTACGTCTTGTTCGTAGTGGGGCCCTCATGTTTCGATAAGTCGCTGATATTCATTGTAACTTATGGGGCGTGTGCGGTGTGTCGAATGTGGGGGTATATGAGTTCGTGTGCACACATTAAATAACATCTCTCAGTCCTACTCTACTACAGTCTGATCAGCTAGCGAGGATAGATCTAGGATGGCTGCAGCTTATTCACAGGAAACGCAGACTGACGTACAGTAGTCAAGGGGGTCGACTGTGGATTGCATATGATGGCTATCTTGGTAGCATAAATGTTTGAGGGTAATTGGTCTAACAGGGAATTTTATATTGCCAACTTGTGCAGGCATCTTCGGGAAGCCTCCCAGTGTTACATCAAAGAAAGCGCTAACAGTATCAGGAGGTTGGGTCAATTCATGATCGATAGCGAAATTTGGTGCCCAGCAATTGTTCAAACCCCAAAGGAAGCATTCCGTGTTCGGGAGAGAGCCATTGAGCTACTAGGCAAGCCAGACTTAAAACTGGCTTCGTATTCATCCAGTAGGCTTGCTTTCTATCAATTGCGATGAGGGTCATACGTGAGAAGGAGGACTACTAACTGGCCAATGAGTAAGTGCTATGATGTACCCGTCGAAGGGCACAGAAAGCCTGACTGCATGTTCACCGCTCAACATGGGTGCTCCTAGGAGTTGTTCAGCCTTGCGGAGTAAAATGAAGGACGATGGAACAATTGCATATAATGTCAACATAGTTGGCCCATCTCAAGGTACAGTATCGTGCTAAATTTCCGTTACTGAAGCGCTTCCGTGCCACCAGAAATCTATATCCACAGCGGGGTTCAATGCTTGACGATTGAACCAGCTTAAAATACGACCTGTGTCACTATAGTTTGCAATCAGCCAAATCAATCCATGATGCACTCCATTCAAGTTTTTTCTATTACTACTATCTCCCAGCTTTTGATATACGCTGTCGCCTTCGCTATTGATGTCTTTTGGTTCTAGCACCTGAAGAATTACGAAAAGTTTCTACTTAGTCTTACCCTTTTTCTGGATAGTGCGTTATTCGTACTCGTTATCATTAATTCTATCTACAATTATACTTACTTACCGCCTTTCTTTTTTATCGCTATTGGCTGCTTTGCCGTTGTAGATTAGAAAGTCACCTCAAGGCATTTGAAAGCGCAAAGTCTAACGAATGAAAGCGTATACGGGGGAAATGGATATAGACAAATAAACTGATTATAATTGCGTACGCACTAATCGCAATTATATGCTTACTAACTGTAATACTTCTTTTTGTATCTAGCAAGTAAGTGTGAAAGCGTTAGAATCCAATCTGGAGGCGTTGCAATTTGCTAATGAGACAAGTTTACAACAATCCAATTTCGCTAAAGGTACCTAGATTGCGTTATTGTATGTAGGAGCCATTATATACTTCATTCTTAGCTGGGGATATCGCGATACCTTATTGAGCTTCACGATTTACTGGGCGTACTGCCTTACTCTCGCATTAGGGGTGTTTTTACAGGCGTAAGCTGCTTTGTAAGCTACATAAGAGAAATCTATCACTATATCCCTCCTGTAAGTTAGCACGCCTATATTGAGTACTATGTAAATAATAGTTAAGGTTCTTATGGTCGTACATATGGTCGTGGTTGCTTCCAACTACTGGATGATTCGTTCGTTAGAAAGGGCAGTAGAGGTTTCCTTAGAAGATGGCGAATAAAATTTGACATCCTTGTCACAATCATCCCGAGAATCTCAAATGAGACTATTGTCGACATATTACTATGTACGTGATGGCAGCGTGCTGAACCCAAAATGATCTTTCAACTACAATAAAATCTCCCTTTTCTCTAATTTAAAACGCTTCAGCATATCGCGGACAATGCTGGTTTAACAGGTGAATTTTCTGCTATGATTAATAGGCGCAAGGCTAAATGGCCGAGAACGGTAGTACGAGTACTCGAAAGCAATGGTAACAAATAACCTGATGAGAAATTGAAGGTGTGTCTCTAGACCTTCTCGAAATTCATTCAAGCTAATAAGTATTAGGCAGCGATTGCTGGAGTGGTTGTAACATCGAATAGATTGCAAAGGTACACTTGGGCCAACTATAGACTTTAGCACCATCTACTTCCTATACCGTCCTTACTACCGTCTTTATATACTCCTCCCTGGTTTTCTGATTTAATTTATTTATGGTCTGACGTTTCTGCTCATTAAGATCTTGCTCATCCATTGCCTACCCTTTGCCCACTAGAGTTTGGTAGCAATACACATGTCTCTCTAAATCTTCTCTAAATCATCTGGACGTTTATTTGATTCGAGAAGTGCTGCTTTATCGGCTGTGTCTTGTTGGGGATCCTTAGGATCATCCTTCTCATTCCCAACATCAGTTACCTCTACAATCTTACCATCAACTACTTTAGTAAATATCTCTCCAGTGCCTTGTCCAAAATATGTATGGTCATCGCTCATTTCGAGATCACCCTCATGATCCACGTATGGCTTTGGGACACCTTTTGCGTATTTCAACACCTATGGTTTGGCTGAGGAGGAGGATTCTCCTTGATGCTTAGGTGACGGAGTTGTTTTTCCTGTGAATTTATTATCATCGGACGTAGAAATAGGTCCCGGGATGGCTTGTCCGCCATTGGTATCAAGGTCCGTTGTACTGCCAGCAGCGAAAGGGTCCGAGCAAACGCAGACGCGATTGGGCTGGGTTGTGTCAAGGTAGCCATTGTTAGTTGTGTTGTTTTATTCTGAAGCCTGTTCAGAAAAGATTTGCGATGTTTCTTGGTCATTTTAACATGCGATCTCACTTTCTTTAATACACTCCTCTTCGCAGTGATTATGCCACCTAGCTTGATTCAAGATTTAGGTGTGCCGCAGCCAACAATCCAGAAATGTGTACGGTGTATGGACGCTCGTCACCATTTTTAGTTTATCGTTTGCTTGTCTGTGCATTAGGATCACGTAAGTGCGCAGCGCCGGGTTTAGGCAATGTTCAGATGAAAGATTGCTGAGCAGTGTTATGATAGCGTGTACATCATGCCAGGAGCTGTCGGCAACCCCGATACCACTACTGGCAGTTAACAAGACGCGCATTGTACATGCCACCACTACAATGATGTTCCATCTACCTTGGGGAAATTAAGCTCGGTGACCTAGAAGTGGCCCACCCCTAGTAGTGGCCCCACCAAAATCGATTGATCACATTCAACACGCGATATTTCCACAACGCCATACTCAATATGGACCCTAAGGAGCATGCCGTACAATCAGCTATTAAAGATCTTGAAAATGGAGTTTTTACAAGCCAACGCACTGCCTGCAAGGCCTGGGGCGTCTCACGCAGCAAGCTACGAGGCAGACTGGCTGGCCGACAACAACGCGAGATAGCTCATCAACACCAGCAGCGATTGAGCCCAGATCAAGAGGAGTTCTTAGTAGAGTGGATTATTGATGAGGACTCACGTGGCCAACCCCCATCCCACCCCCGCGTACGAGAGATGGCGACTCGAATTCTCCGTATGAATGGAGACCACAAGCCCCTTGGCCAGCGCTGGGTCTCCCACTTCACAACGCGCCAGCCACGCGTCGCATCTATAGTTGGCCGATCAATTCAGGCTCCCCGCGTTGAGGCTGCTACTCCAGAGATACTACGCCCGTTCTTCCAGCGCTTTGAGCAGCTCTTACATGAATATAATATACCTTTATCAGATGTCTGGAATGTAGATGAGACTGGAGTAGCCTTAGGCGTATGTACCAACTCCCAGGTGCTTGCCAGCTCAAAGAAAAAGAAGGCTTACGTTAAAGCCCCAGGCAATCGTGAGTGGGTTTCAATTGTAGAGACTATCTCAGCTAGTGGTAAGAAGATCCGGCCCTTAGTTATCTTTAAGGGAAACTCTCTCCAAACAACCTGGTTCCCATTCCAATCTATACCAGACTGGATATATACTATATCTAAGAATGGATGGACCTTAAACGACATTGGATTAAAGTGGTTGGAGCAGATCTTTATCCTAGAGACTAACCCTAGAGCTGGGAAGTACCGGCTCTTACTATTAGATAGGCATGGCTCTCATATTACTATTAAGTTTATGTGGCTTTGCAAGATACACAAGATTATCCTCCTCTACTACCCTGCCCACTCTACCCATATTCTCCAGCCTCTTGATCTTGCCCCATTCTTTGTTGTTAAGACTAAGTACCGCTGTTGGGTTAGAGACCTATCAGCCCTAGATGACGCAGCTCCAATCAAGAAAGAGAGGTTTATCACGTACTACAACGCTGCAAGAGAAGAAGGTCTAATAGAACGAGTTATACGGGCTGGCTGGAAGGCTGCTAGACTCTGCCCATTCAATCCAGAGAAGGTACTCTAGTCGTCTCAAGTATGCCAGCTACCCAGCCAGCCAACTACTCCTCCACCAACTCAACTACCACCTAGTCCAGTCTTCCAGACACCCCAGAGATCTCAAGACCTATACTATAGCCAACAGCGTCTCCAATAGTCAGAATCTCTATCCTGGAGTACGCGCCAAGTGCTTGGCAAGGCAAGTAAGGCTATATCTAAAGCCAATACAAGGGCAGCTCATCTACAGGCTCAAAATCAATGCCTACAGGCTCAAGTAGATAACTTTAAGAGTAAATATACAAGAAAGCGGGTCAGGGTTAATCCAAATGAGCGCTTCAGCAATATAGTCAAGATCAAGGCTGCTCTTGACCAGGTGGCTCTCCAAGAGGCAGAAAACTCTATGAAGCAGGCTGCAAAAAAAGCTGACAAAGCTATATCTACTGCAGCTACATATATGGCTCAAGCTGTACTTAGTCTCAAGTGAATATAAACTGGCGTTGTGGAAATATCGCGTGTTGAATGTGATCAATCGATTTTGGTGGGGTGGGCTTATACGCGAACCACCAACTCGTTAGTTCAGCCAATCAATCGTCACACTCAAATTGGGCATGGAACGGTACACAAACCGCATTGCAGAGTACAATGACTTCATCAGAATCCTATGATGGGAAGCATCGACAAAAGCAAAGCGCTCTCTTCTCTCTTCAGGCAAAAACAACTTCAAAAACATACAACAGCGGGGATTCGCCAGTGGTCACCCACCTGACTACTAGTCCGCCGGTACGCTGCTTAAGTAAGGCTGAGCGAACGGGAAGCCCTGTATTCAGCGTCCTATGGTCGTATGTGAAAGATGAGATGAAAAGTCACTGCTATTAATAAAGTCAATATCATGGCTCCTGCAATGTGGCACTACGGAGACTAAGTCAGAATTACTAGGTCTAATTATATCGATAGAAGCTAGGAAATAGTAAATTAGTAAATATTAAGCTACGTAATCCTATTGTAAGTAAGCTATACTACTCTTATACTATTTAGTAAGTCTCTATATGAGCTACTGTTGTGGTATATTATGCTCGACGCTCTCCCGGGCCCCGAGGGCCCATTGGCCTATGGCTGCGGAACCTTGACTAGGAACCGCTAGTTTCAGGTCTCATTGTTCGTGACCTTGAGTAGGGATATTTTGTCGCGTTTGATGCTCTTCTGAGTTCCGAGGGCCTATTAGCCTGTAACTGCAGGACTTACTGGTTGAGTTGGCTCTCTAGTTTGCCTATTAACGTGGCATTGCGTAGACTCGTAAGCTAGAGATCTGCGATCCGATGGCTCATCAGGTTGCAGAGTATAATTGCACATCCTTTTTGGATATCGGGGTTGATTACTTGCTTGAGTATCTATCTCTCCTACCCTTTTTCTTATGAGCCCTCGGCACTCGGTTCTCCCTTGCAACCATTCGTCCCCTTTTTATGCGGGCCGAATATCGTGGTGCTCCGCCACACTACTAGGAGTTATAACTCCTTAGTAGTATCCTTACTACTAGTATAGAAATTATATAGATAGTAAAATTAAGGAAGTAAGTAACTATACCTTACTATAGTACTTACCGTAATAAGATATAATTAATTAAATCCCCTAATTATTAGATATCTATACCTAGAGAGAGATATCTTAGAAATTATTATTAGAAAGATAAAGGGTACTTAATAGCTATAAGTGAGTAGGCGTAGATAGTACTTAGCTGTCACGAGAGGTAACGAGCAGGGAGGTCAGAGCTTGCTTCAGAAGCTTGATTAATATGCTACGTACGATACTCGGGTGTAATACAAGACGTTGCGTAACGAAAGGAAGTCAAATGACAATTCAGGTTAGAAGATATACATCAGGGGTATGGCTCGTGCGCTTGGCGTAAGGCCTCTGCGTCGTACCTATGCTCTAGAGGCTCTCCGAGCTCTCCTCGGGCTCTCTAGACTAGTAGCTCGGGTGGGTAGTACCAGTGTTGCGGGAACTATAGTAGTTACCGTGACATTAGCTATCTCCTCCTTTTCTTTCCTTTCTCTTTCTTTCCTTTCTTCCCTCCTCTTTTTAATAAAACGTATTACTTTCTTACTATAAACTAGGTAAAGCGGCTTTAGGCTACCTTTATAGCTAACCTAGAGCTAACTTAACTAAACCTACTTAACTTAGTAGTCTAATTGCTAATAAACATTAAGTATTAAATAACTAAACTAACTTTTTTATCATTACTATAGAGTTTTCGATAAAGATTAAGAAGAACTATGCATTTGTCGGATTCAAGGGTCCATGGGAGACAGGAGGATTGCACTTTTTATCAAAAGGTGTAAATCTCCTGTAGTGTGCAAAGGTAGAAAAGGGTGATTGATTGATGGGAATGAGGTATGTGATAAATGACTGTGATAATGATGCAGTAATTGATTGATTGATTGTTCAATTGCTCTGTCTCTCTTTTTCCCTCTATCTACTACGCTTTCTACCAGTTTATATATCTATCTCTGCGGAGTTTGCTGAGTTCTCTCGGTTCGGAGGATGGAGATCCATTATCTCTGTTGAGTGGTTGAGCCAGCTCAACGCAGTTATTCTGATGGTACCGGCTCTGCGCAGCTCATCTATGACTCTATGAGCCATCGGACATGACGGCCATATCAGTCGTGCCGATCAGCCGTGCCGGTCATGGATTCGGATACTCTTGTGGTGACGCCTGCTTCTGGCAGTAGAGAACTGAGTTCGATCTCAGATTACTAGTGGCGCTAGTGGCGCACGTGCGCGCGTGCCCAACTCGATCGCTATCTCGATCACCATCTCGATCGTCATTTGAATCTCATGCGCTCATCTGACAGCATTCCTGGATGGCAACAAAAGAATAGCTCTCGTAGCTACAGACATGCTATTGAATATGAACGGATATCGACTATAGTGGGTAATTCTCGATTAGACAATGGTCGTATTTTGTTTGCACCGCTTACATAGCGTTGGCATAGACTCGCAGATTTCATGTTAGCATACGTGAATGACAACATACTAAATGTGGAATACAATACAGAAAAAAGTGGCGCAATGATATCGAGGCAATATTGATTTTTGAAGATCAATCAGGATCCAGCCATTATAACCTGTGTCGCAAACGTAGAACACTGTGCATCAGGTTATCTGAGGCGTTCACCACCTAGATAATACATCCGGAAATGTTGAAGGGTTTTCCATGCACCAATCAGGGGCTGGGTAGGAGTTTCATGAGGTTAGCGCGCGGACACAGTGTCCTCGCGCTAACCACTTAACCAAGCCACTATTCGATCGCCTCAGAACTCGTAAAGTCAACATGTGTCTATTGCCCAGTACCAAGGCAGGTTCTCAGGTTACAGCATCCCGTGTTGTTCAAATACGCAATATTTCGACTATTGACAATATAAATGGCGAGCAAAACCCCCAACTTTTCAATATCTATAACACATCATTTGAAAACAATACTTCTATAATTACCTATCCCTCAATATGTGTACCTATACCGAGGTTCCAATAAAGTATCGAGGATGCGGCCATGTAGTCACGAAACGATCGTACCACTTGTGCGACAAAGTACCTAGCACAAAGTATCATTGCGATGATGCTCAAAAAACGGATGCTGTCTTCGGTGCATCACCCCGAAAGGGTAATTGTCCCAATTCGTACGTCTCAGATCAATGCAATAGAGGTGTATGATTAACGAAGCCAGCAAATGAGAGACATGCAATCTGTTCTGAATGAGCTAAGACAAGTCAAGTATGGTGTATTTCTCAGCTACGCGTCACGGAAATTCTATCATGCTTTGTAAGGCAGTCGACGAGGACATTTACATAGTCTTTATGAAATGTAAACTGTCGTTAGTGGACATAAGAAGGCATATACAGTGACATCTTGTAAAACTGAAAGTGACCAATGCAACGACCTCTATACCAAGCCTGTGTGATGGAAGCGTGTTTACGCCAAGAATGTACGGTAGACTTGCGAGCCTGTCCTTTAAATATTATCCCATACCTCGATCGTATCTTTTACTGTTTGCGGAAGCACAAAAATACTATTATTCCCGTTCCCAGGCCGCACAGTGTATCGAAAATTCCTAGGGGCGCCCGGCCCTAGACGTTTCTTAAAACTTCTTCTACAAGAAGATCGCGTAGACCTGCAAGATCTATGCTGTATAAATATAGGAGAGGGGGTACAAAGAACTGTTTTGCAGTTGAGAGCAGCTGTTAAAACAGCTCGTAGCAGAAAGCTGTTAAGAGACATTCTGCGCATTTGGCTGACTGTTATCCTGTAAACAGGTTTAGTTGCGCGGTCCCGAACAGGAACGTGTCTCCAGAATCCCATGATGGAAGCGTCGGTAAAAGCGCTCCTTTCTCTTCGGGCAAAAACAACTTCAAAAACATACAACAGCGGGGATTCGCCAGTGGTCACCCACCTGACTACTAGTCCGCCGGTACGCTGCTTAAGTAAGGCTGAGCGAACGGGAAGCCCTGTATTCAGCGTCCTATGGTCGTATGTGAAAGATGAGATGAAAAGTTACTGCTATTAATAAAGTCAATATCATGGCTTCTGCAATGTGGCATCGGTTGCGGGTTCTTTATACTATGTAAATGCTAATCAATAGCAACAATGCAAGAGCGCAATTACCTATATTTCAATTCATTCTCAGTAACATTTTCCGTCCGCTCAACCTTCTCGGCAATATATTTTGTATATTGAGTTGTGAAAGAATTGTGCGTCTAAACAGACGATAACCGCCCTAATCCTCGCCCAGTTTTCCTCTTGATAATCATTCAGTATAGATCCTAATTTGTAAGTACTCGCGTTTTCAGTTTATATCATGTAACTATGGTGGGAATAGCGGACGTATGAATTCTTTCTGCTGGACATAGTGTAAGTTTTACAGCTAAAATATTACGCGCAAATTATGCTTTAACGGGGATTCATGCTTAGGCTCAACCGAAATTCTAGGTCAATATCGCGGTGGACTTCACGCCCCAGAGAGCACAATTTCTGAAGGGCCGTATACAGTTTCAAAGGTTCATACTACGTGTCGGCCGTTCGAGTATGCATTAAGTCTTGAGGACGGAACACCTGTGAAATCCACCGCAGTGGTTGAAGAAGGCTGTCTCAGTCGAGCCTAGACTCTATGTTTTATTTCTGCAATTAGAATCTCCCTGTCAGGAGTTGAATGCCTTACAAGATAACATCTTATTTGTGCCGCTCGAACACCATTAATTTATGATGCCAGCAAAATAGCTCCTGGTTTTAAGATAATCGGGGTACTGCACCAGCCTAGACAAAGTACTGTTCCTCGCCAAACGTTTTGCCCAAGCGCACGTTTTACACCAAAACCAGCAAACTTTACAGTATTATACATTATAACCTACAATCACTTCAAGCAGTGAAGTGATTGTAACACGTGGATCAGGCATATAGCATGGTAAAGAATACCACACCGGATTTTCGAGGCTTAGCTTCCTTTTCAATCCAGATGGCTGTGTCTGAGTGTAAAAGACGAATTCGAATCAACGACTGAGGATATTTTGAAGGACCCTATAGCTACCCATCCAGTTACATTCAATGGTTTGGAGCTTCCGTTACTCGAGGATGCAATTAGGGATCCAGTTCGGCCGAGTAGACCTAACATTTTCCAGTTTCTGCGAACTAGTGTAATTAATATATCTACAGAAGCGCTACCAGGATATGGAGATAAAAATGAAATAATCAAGGAGACAAAGTGGACTTTTCACTTTTGTGATTGAAAGTAGATATAAAGTAGTTGAATGGTAATTTAATCAAAGGTATTATTGTACCATACCGCGTATCTCAGAGCTAACGCTATAGGGAACTAATCTGACGTAGCTACACCCTGTATAACTAAAATGGATGTGCCTTCTCTATACCGAATTTCTTTTGTAAAATCACAAGCTGGCCAACAAAGATCATCATGCCAAATGCCCTTCTGTTGCCTTCCTCAATTGCACGCTGCACTAATCCTTCACACTTGTCCCATTTCAGAAATCCAACTGCTTCAATATTCTCGTTCGTGATAAGCGTATTGAACAGATTATATACTGCGCCACCAGCCTTGTACTTGATTGGTGCAGTGAAGGGGTGCTTCTTCCGGTTATATAGTTCTTCGGTGACGAATGGCTTTACTGCCTCCTTCAGAATCCATTTCTCACTGAAGGTCTGGGTCTCTGGGTCCCAACGGATCTTCATACTTGGCGGCAGAGACATAACATATTCAGTGAGACGGTGATCGAGGAAGGGTTGTCGACCTTCAACGCTATGCGCCATTTCGCAGCGATCTCCAAGGACAGTTAAGAACAGTTTCGCCAGCGTACATTTAGTCCAGATGTATAGAGCTGTATGAAACGGATGCCATTTTTTGTTGATCAATTCGCGTGTGCATCCGTCAAGGGCATTGACTGCTGTTAGGCGTCTATCGCTTTCGCCAAATTCGGTAGCCACCCAGGGTGACAAGAGGCCATCGTCGAGAGCGCAGTATTCTGTGAAGTCAAGAGATGAAATGTTGTTTACTTGTCTTCGGACAGCCACCGGAGGGTCTTTTGTGTGATATGACAATCTCCCTTCCAGCTCTTTGATGGTTTTAAGACGCTCTTCCTCCGTGAGTGAGGATTCCTTCCATGAGTGGTCTGGCTCCCTTACGAAGTCCTTGAGTAGCTCCTTGTATCCACCAAAATGCTCATCTGATCCTTCTCCTGTCAGGACAACTTTGATTCCTGCATCTCTTGTAAGCTTCGAAAGCATGAATTTACCGACTGTACTTAAGTCCTTCCAAGCTATTTCGTTATGCCAGACTGCGTCTTCGATGTTCGCAACAAATGTTTCCTCGGTCATCTCAATATAGTGCATCTTAACACCGAGCCATTCTGCAGTTCTGCGAGCAATTGGCTCTTCATCATGCTCTTCCCCAATGAACTTTACACTAAAGCAGTTGATAGCTTCAGACGGAGGTGCAGTGCCTAGTTGTATGCCTTCAGTCCTCATCAAGTGCGTGACTATGCCTGCAATTGAACTTGAGTCAATACCGCCGCTAAGGAAGACTCCAACCGGAACGTCAGCTCGTAGCCGGTCTCTGACCGCTTCAACTAGCCGATCCTGTACGCCTTGAATCATCTCCTTCTCTGTCCTGGTTTCAATATCGTTCTTATTTTAATCAGCGAGGAAACGTCGATGCGGAAAGTTGATCTACCTTGCATTGAAACGCAATGTCCCAGTACTTTTGTTGGGAAATGGTATCAAAAGATTTGACGACAAGATAATGCCCAGGATTAATTGAATTAACGCCCTTAAAAAACGTCCTCTGATCACAAAGCCAACCAACGTCTTTAATGCTCTGTACATCCCATTGGGGCTTCCAACCTAACGGGAGAAATGCTTTTGCCTCGGAAGCTAGCTGATATCTTGTTAACTAAGCTTAGATACTGTAGTTCGAATAGCTTACCAAAAGATTGCCGTTGTGGATAGTGTAGTAAATTGGCTTTATAGCATACCGGTCACTAGCGGCAACAAATAGTTGCGACTTTGAATCATAAAGGCATAACGAGAACTCTCCCCTCAAATTCGATAGGAAGGATAACCCATACTCTTTGTACAAGTAGACAACAATTTCAGAATCACACTTGCTCTTGAATCTGTAGCCCTTAGCGGTAAGCTCTTCTCTGATCTCCTGATACCCATATAGTTCCCCATTGACAACTGCGTGAACGTTATTATCTGTATCATGGAATGGTTGCTCAGCTTCAGGGCTAAGATCGACAATGGCGAGGCGATTATGGCCAAGTGCTAGAAGGTTCAATCAGTCATGTGCTTCGAATATAGTAATGATGATTCCATACCAACTCTTCCACTCTCATTGATCCAGTGTCTTCCTGAATCTGGCCCACGATGTTTGATAGTATCTAAGCTTTGGTCTATTGCTTGACCCAGTTTTTCACGATCTCCAAATAACGGCTTATGACCGCACAGAGTCACCAAACAACTGATGCCGCACATAGCTCGTCCAATAATATGAGGGGCTGACCCTGATGGTAGGCGCCAGTAGATATCTGGATGAATTCGACAGCAGGTCAGAGTTAGGAATATCTCCTCCTTATATACATGGCAGCGGACCTTCTTCCTGGAAGCTCTCTCGGTGTTTACACGGCTTCCGGCGTTCCGCGTTGAGGATAAGGTTTTCGGGGCTTTTCTTGGCCGAGAAGAATCCCTGCAATTACAGGTTGTGAAAAGAAGTATACCTACTCTGAAGAACGGAGATAACGATAAATTTTGAACAAATACCTCGCGAGAAAGGTTAGTTTTGAGAGATTGAGTAAAATAATTTGACTGAGCAATTATTCATACTGTGTTGACTTCCAGCGATGCACGAGAAGATTCTCCCGCAAAGAGCATCGAGCGAGTAGCCAACAGAAGGACAGGCTCCGAGAAGCATGCGCTACTGCTTGAACTGCTGCGTCGGTATAGGTGACGTAATGTACCACGCACACCGCCAAACGCATCTACATTAGCGCGCCGTGTCTTATTAGAATTACTCAGGTAACTGCACCTGTTGTTAGTTAGCTTGCACCTGCACTGAGATGGGGAGCGACTGGCGTAATGATGGCTTTATTCTTAGTGTCTACAGCTTATTTGAGACTAGCGTGGTAGCTATATTAATGGCTCAGACTATCGCAACACTCGTTCAATCAACTTTATACTTTTCATACTTCAACATATCTAAGTGCACTTTGTCCTTCATGGCAACACTATTTTGAGGTTCAATTTCTGGTGATGCTAACACTGAGTAAGACTTTACTTTATGTCTCGTTACTTTCATTGAGCTGTTCTTGGCAGAACGGCAGCTCTGAACTTGCCGTTCGCAGTTTCATGGCCACTATCCATCGCATGATTGATTTATATATTTATGTAAATATCACCTTTTACGCATTTGCCGTTTCTGAATTAAGTAGTTAATCAAAGATGCGAGAATCTGCTACTACCTAAGTAGGAACCAATGACATCTGATACTATGTGCCTGGCCCACTACCGGCGTTTGAGGACACCTGTCGATGTGCATCCACTACATATGGGCTTGCTTGACCAATAATTTGTAGTACATCACAGGCTGACACCTACAGCTTCCAGTTAAAACTGTGTAACGTGAGCCTCTTGGATGTCGCACTCCAGTTTTGGCGCTCTATACTGCTTGATGACTTTAACTCCAGGCTAGCTAGAAAGGGATTCTACTTCCGTCCCACTTGATGGAGTTTGCGTTGTCACTTTGCTGCAAGCCATCGACTTCCTTTACGATACCGGCAATGCATGTGTTCATGTCATCCACGGAGTCCCAATCGGTCAGCCGTGTGGCCACGGATCTAGGCTCCATACAAATGATGATGACATTGCGGCCTTCCTTCTCCCACTCACGAGCAAGTGTAACCGTCACTTGGTTTGCTGCGGCCTTGGTTGCTCTATAAGCCATGCATGTACCAAATGAGTTGCCTACAATAGTCTGGTGAGATGGTGCTCACTGGTTGTGTGGAGAATGTCGACTTACCTGAAACAGACCCAAATTCAGATGTGATATTCACAATCCTTGGATCTGCAGCCTTCTCCAAGCTTGGGAGGGAATACTTGCACGCTAGGAAAGGCCCTGTGTAGCTTCAGTAACAAACTTTGGCTTAGATCTCGTCAATCTCACCACAGCCATCGTCTGGAACCTATCTGGGAACATTTCCGTTGTCTGCTCTTGCCAGGATTTCGGATGAGGTGATAGTCCTTCGTCCTTCAATTTGCATACTCGAAGGTGTAGCCATTGACATACCACCCGCATTTAGGGGGAGATCAACAGGCTTGTCGCCGAACTCTTTGGCAGCTTTTTCAATGGACTATTCGATCAAAAAGTAGAGCTCAATGATGTGAGCACCCGTGGCTTTCAACTAGCGGCGTTTGTGTAAGCACCTGTCGACGAGCTCACTAGCCTTGCGTTTGCACTTACATCATTGATGGAGACGCCATTTCGTGATTGCCGCACAGCCGAATTAAGCTGCTCCTTATTTTATTAGAGGCGTTGTGGTTTGGAATGTTTATCAGATTGAGAGCCCCGCGCCAGGCATCGAGTTTCAGCTCGGCTCAGCTCGCACAAGGAGAACCAAATTGACATATTCTACTACCTTAGAGACGGATTCAGCAGTTTCAAGCTTCCCATATACATAATCTTCTTGACAAGAGATGTCCGACAACGCGCCAACGGTCGTGACGGGCGGAACGCGTCGAGCGGCGCAAATGTAATCGGTGGGTCCTGTCGATGTCAACGTCCTATTCTATGCTAAAGTCGACAGGCTCGAAGACAGACATTCATAATTACCACCAAGGCAATTCGAAAGATCAATCACCATCCTCCCGGGCCCGGAAGCAGAAAGAAGTAGAGCTTCTGAAGTGCCTCAGGGTCCAGTTAACAGCTCAATATAGCATCGATAGTTTCAGGGTCACCTACGACAACTCGTCAGGGTATGTTAAGTTCCCGCCTATTAGAGGGTATATGATCATTCCTTCACATAGCTGACTCGATGCGTATAGAGGACCCAGCTTACCTGGAGTGTACGAAGGCCTTGCAGCTAACAGACCCTCGCAACGATCGAATCGGTATTAAATCTGCCAAGGGAAAAAGAGAACCCGGAACCTGCGAATGGATCTTGAAGCAGAAAGAATTTATAGCGTGGTCTGATGGAGACAACCATGGGGTTCTCCTGCTCATCGGCCCTCCGGGCATCGGGAAAACAACGCTATCCATCTTCCTAATTGGCGAACTAGTGAAGACATGAAAACCGTGGCGCACTACTTCTGCGACAACAGAGATACGAAACGACGCACAGCAACAGCCATCCTACGAGGAATCCTGCTGCAATTGTTGGATACTGACAAGAGCTTATTCAGACATATCAAGAATGCTCATTACCGAATGGGTGCGTCGCTCTTCAACGACCTTCCTTCGCTCTGGAGAGCTCTCCTGGACATGTTGAAAGACCCTCACACTGGCAAAGTCTGTCTTGTCGTTGATGGTCTAGATGAGTGCGACAAGGCATCGGTCAAGGAGATTCTCTCTCTTCTTGAAGGAGGAATAAAAGCGAAGCTTCTGATAACAAGCGGACCTGAACTGCCACTCAATCGTTTATTCGAACGTTTATCTCCTTACATGCAACGCCTTGACATAGACTCGGAGAAAATGGATCACGATATTTCTATTGTCATTGAACGGAAAGTCGACGAGATCGCAAAAGACATGTGGTATTCTTCGGACTTAACGAATGAAGTCGTTCAGGTTGTCAAGGAAAAAGCCGATGGCACGCTCTTATGGGTCTCCCTCGTCCTCGCTGATCTACGCGAAGTCGGAAGCGAGCGAGAGATTGTGCACAAACACCTTGAGACGTTACCTCACGGCCTGAACAAAGCGTACGACAGGATCGTAAGCCGAATTAAGCGCGACGATGTGGATAAAGCCAAATTTGTTCTTCAATGGCTGGCTGTTGCCCGGCGGCCACCCACCGTGGCTGAACTCAATACCGCATACGCTTTACGTCCAGGAGGATGGACAGGGAATAATCTTCCAAAGAAAAATGAAATCGCTCCGGACATCTATAAATGCTGCGAGCCGCTTGTTTGCGTCAATGGTGGAACGGTCAACCTCATGCATCAGTCTCTGAAGGGTTACCTTTTGAGCGATCACCACGGCTCTTCGTTCGCTCTTCTCCGTGTCTTCTCCCTCTTTCCGATCTTCTGGGCTAGACGCGGCCTGGGGTACATTGCGTCATCCTCCCTTTTCATTGCCGCTGCATTTGCGGCTGTGCTGATTGAAACCTTCTCATCGTCATCTCACTTCATAATTGAGAAACGCAACAGGACAGCTCAACGCAACTCAGCAGAACTTTGTTTCCTCCCATATGCGGATGAGGAATTGCTGGAGCACGCGTTGGCAGCTAGTCCGGCCTCGATCACCGAAGTTGTGTGGGCTAGTGACAACCTGCATGAGCTGCCAAATTTGCGCGATAGATGGCTGCTCGCAGCGGTTATACTGCTCGAAAAAGACGCCAAAGTCACTGCGAAGGGAAACGATCTATCGACGGCGTTGCACCTGGCGACCAAAAACGATCACGACACCGTGGTGCAACTGCTTTTCGAGAAGATGCCAGATATTTTCCGGAAAGAATATGGTGGTTCGATAGAGGACGGGTCTGAGACGATTATCGAGTTACTAAGTGCGGAGGAAATTAAGACGGACAACCACTCCATATCTCTTCGAGTTAACTGGCTTCAACAGATTGAACGATTCAGAGACCAAAGACTAATTACAGGGACAGACTGTGGAAATCGGTGGCTGCTTATTACGGCTGAGTGTTTGATCTACCGTAACGCCTTTCGTTTGCCAAGATGGTCGCCAATACGGCTTTTTCTTGAGTGGTGGCTGTATGTGCATATTGAAGATGCACATTTGAGTGATGGTATCCTTTACTTTTTCTTTCTCTGTGGTGGTATTTTTTTGGGGTTGCTTAGGTTTGAACCACGTTTTTGGTGGTGGTCTCGATTTTGGAGGCTGTGGTGGGGGAACGATTTCGACGGAAAAAAAATTTGCCGAACTTTTTGAATCGGTGCATTCAATATTGGGGTCATTTGCTGGATCGCTACTGTCGGACGCCGCAGAGGAAGGTCATAACACAATCGCCAAGCTGCTACTTATGATGGGTACCAAGCCGGACATCAGGGACAGCATTCGCAGGACGCCGCTGTCGCGGGCTGCAGAGAATGGGCATGAGGAGATCATCAAGCTGCTGCTTGCAACAGGGAAGGTCGATATTGATGCGAAAAATAGGTATGGCATGACGCCGCTGTCATGGGCTGTAGAGAACGGGCATGAGGCCGTCATCAAGCTGCTGCTAGTGCAAGGAGCCCAGGCCAACTCGAAGGACAACATCAAACGGACACCTCTATCATATGCTGCCAAGAATGGGCATGTTGGAGTGGTAACGACGCTCCTTGCTAATGACATGGTTGACCTCGATTCAGATGACCACTACGGCTCTACGCCGCTATCAATAGCTATACGAAACGGTCATATAGAAGTGACCAAACTACTACTCGACAAGGAGCGTGTCAGCTTCAACTCTCGGGATTATTTCAGACGGACTCCGCTATGGTACGCTACAAGATATGGGATTTCTGATATTGCTCAACCCCTGCTCAATCACGCAGAAAGAGGTGGCATATCGGTATGTGAGAATGAACTGCCCGTTGATGTTAGCTTAAGGCCTCACGATGCAGAATCCGGGTGGTGTGACATCTGTACTATGAGTATTGAAAAGGATGACACATATTGCTGTTGCGAGGGCTGTTGTGATGGGAAGTTTTGGGCTTGTTTAGAGTGTTATAAGATTGGAGGAAGTTGTTTAGAAGTTGATCACGAGCTCATTCAAAAAAAGGACGATGAATGAGTGGGAGAAAAATCTGAAGCAGTTGAATCCCGGGATCGTTGTCCTAGGCAAAGTTTGTTGACGCGGCTCAATGGTACGGGACTGCTGGACGAACCTCTCGCCTCTAAATCTACACTCTGTTGAGCAACCACGCTCGTAAGGCGTGGACTCGTCACCCTCCTTTGGCTGGAAGAGGCCCTAGGCTGGGGCCCCACGAACGAAAGAAAGGTGTTTTTCCCCCAGTACAGGCAAGCCTTCGGAAACTGCTTCTACGCATGGCCAATAGGTTTTTTGTACATCTAAACTCAGGCAAATGTCTACATAGCCTATGCTAAGGCTGATACTAGACGGTAAATAGAGTCAATAATAATAATAATACCTGCCTGTCAGTCATTATGCCCTAGAGAATCCTGCGTTTTGGGGGGTGTTACTGTAATACATTCCAGCTGATTAACAAGGCAAAGGCGTTTCTCAAGTCGAAACTTGTATGTATTGAGAGGACATCTTCGCTAGCCTTGATAATCCACAGTTTCACGTGTTCAAATCGTCAAGAAACAGAGGTTGCTCGAATTATCAAGAAATGTATCCCAGTCAAGGTTGATGCCTTGTGGGCGTAGGTCAATTATGGGGCATAAATAAAACCACAAACCTACTTTCACTCGAGGCCATTGTGGTAGCACCGAACTCGATATGCCTAACAGTGACAGTGTTGAATCGCATTCATCTTCTTGTGCATCCTCTCCAGTTGATCTGTTACTGGTAACAGACAATGATGATATTGTTGGGTCCCATGCATCCTTCGGCTGGACTACGCGAAGTCCCAATTTTTCGCTCATTACATTCAGCCAGCAAGAAAACGTATGTACTATCAATGGTTGCAACTTCAGCGCAGGTTACCAAGACATACCCTCCGAAAATACAATTCTTATAGGCGGCTGTGCTTTTACGTTGCAATATGTTCGGCGAAATCAATCAGAGGAGGTTGTTTTTCAGTCCGAGTTACGGATTCTGATTACTGGTATCCTTGAGCGCAGACAAGCTAGGAGCGTTGGGCATGAATACAATTCGGACAAAGGATTAGTCATTACAGATAGTTGCGAACTAGGGCATGATCCTAATTTTTACCTACACGGTAATTGACATTGCTTAATGCATAGGTATGAGATATACTTCTCTTCGGACATAAAAATGTGATTGGGCACATCTTACCCGAAAACTGTGATTATACCTCCGTTTGAGTCACGTTATGCGATGGATAATCCACTAGGTGAGGGGTGATACAGGCCCAAGATTCGATGGATTGATCTGAACCGAATATAGATACGAAGGCCATATATGACCGCCGTCCTCTACTCATCCATCTCTATACAATCTCTCAGCCTTTGTGGCATAGAGTTGACGCGCTTGTTTATAAAATTTTGAGTAACTCCCTCCCATCCCTCAAGCGCCAGCTCTCTTGTGTCGCTCATCCCAATGTGGGAACTTTTTTACCGTACTGTTTAGCTGGCTGCCAGTAGTTTTCAATATGCGCACGGTCTGGATATGAGTGGCAGTTAAAGTAGTGGCTAAGCTTGTGAGTCTCTTTCCACTTTCTTACAATGTTGCTTTTGCCTGGGCTGTGACCAGAACCGCCATCCTCCTCAAGGGTAAAGCGATCTCCACACTCCAGCCAAGGCTTTACAATTGGCTCGAGTATCTGATCAATGTACGCGCGCTGCATCATCTTGCCATTAGTATTGCTTGCAATCTCATAGAACGTGAGATCACTCTTGAAGTCATAGCCAACGGCAGCCCAGGCGTGTACGCGCTTCATCTCTCGCTCTCTCTCATCTCCCTCATCTTTCTGTTGTATACAGTCGGCGCAGTAGCGTTCTCCAGACCTCCGGATAATGTAGAGAGAGCCTTGCGGCTCGTATTTTGCAACAATGCGGAGGGTAGAAGCCAATCATGAGACCTGCTCACCCATTGTCTAACACTATGCTCAACATAGGAACTTCCGCACGTTGTCATGCCGAAGCCGTCCCGGTTCGGTGCATTGCGCCACCAGGCGCGGCAATAGTTAATTCGTGTCCGCTTTTTCTGATGAGGTGAGCATGCCTTGGTTTCCACCCCACCATATTATTTTAATCCTTGATCCCCTATTAAAAGTATTAAGCTCGGCCATATATATCTAAGCCACCCTATATTTAAGCCACCCCACCAAAATCGATTGATCACATTCAACACGCGATATTTCCACAACGCTTCACTCAGTATGGATCCTAAGGAGCATGCCGTGCAATCAGCTATCAGAGATCTTGAAAATGGCGTTTTTACCAGCCAACGCGCCGCCTGTAAGGCTTGGGGCGTCTCACGCGGCAAGCTACAGGGCAGACTAGCTGGTCGATAGAGCCACGAGATAGCTCATCAACACCAGCAGCGATTAAGCCTAGATCAAGAGGAGTTCTTAGTAGAGTGGATTATTGACGAGGACTCACGTGGCTAGCCCCCATCCCACCCCCGCGTACGAGAAATGGCCACCCGAATCCTCCGCATGAATGGAGACAATAAACCTCTTAGCCAGCTTTAGGTCTCCTACTTCACAACGCGCCAGCCACGCGTCGCATCTATGGTTGGCCGATCAATTAAGACTACCCGCGTTGAGGCCGCTACTCTAGAGATACTACGCCTATTCTTCTAGCGTTTTGAGCAGCTCTTGCTTGAATATAATATACCTCTATTAGATGTCTGGAACGTAGATAAGACTAGAGTAGCCTTAGGTGTATGTACTAACTCTCAAGTACTTACTAGCTTAAAAAAGAAGAAGGCTTATATTAAGGCTCTAGGTAATCGTGAGTAGGTTTTAATTATAGAGACTGTCTCGGCTAGTAGCAAGAAGATCTGGCCCCTAGTTATCTTTAAGGGAAACTACCTCTAAATAACCTAGTTCCTATTCTAATCTATACTAGACTAGATATATACTATATCTAAGAATAGATAGACCTTAAATGATATTAGATTAAAGTGGTTAGAGCAGATCTTTATCCTAGAGACTAACCCTAGAGCTAGGAAGTACTAGCTCCTACTATTAGATAGGCATAGCTCTTATATTACTATTAAGTTTATATAGCTTTATAGGCTACATAAGATTATCCTCCTCTACTACTCTACCTACTCTATCTATATTCTCCAGCCTCTTAATCTTACTCTATTCTCTATTATTAAGACTAAGTATTACTATTAGATTAGAGACCTATTAGCTCTAGATAATATAGCTCTAATTAAGAAAGAGAGGTTTATTACGTACTATAACGCTACTAGAGAAGAAGGTCTATTAGAACGAGTTATATAGGCTAGCTAGAAGGCTACTAGACTCTACCTATTTAATCTAGAGAAGGTACTCTAGTTATCTTAAGTATATTAGCTACCTAGCTAGCTAACTACTCCTCTACTAACTTAGCTACTACCTAGTCTAGTCTTCTAGATACCTTAGAGATTCTAAGACCTATACTATACCCAACAACGTCTCTAATAGTTAGAATCTCTATCCTAGAGTACGCGCTAAGTGCTTAGTAAGGTAAGGAAGGCTATATCTAAAGCTAATATAAGGGTAGCTTATCTATAGGCTTAAAATTAATACCTATAGGCCTAAGTAGATAACTTTAAGAGTAGATATATAAGAAAGTGGGTTAGGATTAATCCAAATAAGCGCTTTAGTAATATAGTTAAGATTAAGACTGCTCTTGACTAGGTAGCTCTCTAAGAGGTAGGAAAATCTATAAAGTAAGCTGTAAAAAAATATAATAAGGCTATATCTACTATAGCTATGTATATAGCTTAAGCTATACTTAGTCTTAAGTAAATATAAACTAGCGTTGTAGAAATATCACGTGTTGAATGTAATCAATCGATTTTAGTAGGGTGGCTTAAATATAGGGTGGCTTAGATATATATAGCCGAGCTTAGCTTCTTTATAGTTACTAAAGTACTATTCGCAAAACCAACTAAAATACTAAAAATAACCTTAAAAAACATATAATAGTGGGGATTTACTAATAGTTACCTACCTAACACTATAGCCCCAATTCAAGGCCATAAAACCAGCTGCATCAAACGATGTTAGTACGGTCTAGTCTTTCGACAAAATATAGGACTTCCAGGAGACACAAGGTAGCTTTCTTGCACTTATTCTCTCGATTACCAGGTCTAGTCAAAACTTCTAGGATATTTCCTTGCAATTTATCAAAAAGCATGCTACCTAAGCAGAGGGCTCGTTCGGGGTTGTGTCGACGTATGAGATACATAGCGTTAATCATCAGAATGTGGGAAGAACACTATGTTTCTGATCCCCCTCTTCTGATATTGAGTCTGCGAAAAGATCACACTACCTATATATACATTCTAAACAAAAAGTTGAAACAGACTATAAACTTGATAAGTGACTCTATAACGTATTCAGGCGATGTTAGTAACTAGAATCGAACGAAGAGTTTGAGCCCAGTCTCTCTAAGTCGTGCAGCGAGGACAAATCCCGCACCAACAATACAAAAAACACCGGCAAAGATCTTGGGACATCTCCAGTCAGAATGATCAAGGATTGCACCATTGATGGGGTTTGTAGTCAAACCCGCGATTGAACCCACAAAGAAGATGATGCCTGTGCGAAAGCCAGTTTCTGCCATTGGAGAGATTTGCATGATCATTGGGGTGATGAGAGAAACATAAGCACCAGAGAAAAATCCAAAAAGGGCAGCGAACGCAATGAGGGTCGCATTCGTCGCGAAAGGAAGCCAAAAAGCCAGGATCCAAATACCAGTCATGCTAGAGACGAATATAAAGATGTTATATCGGCCGACTCTATCGCCGAGAAATCCGGACGATAAACGACCGAAAAATGAACCAGCATTGAGTATAGGTACCAAGTATTGAACTAGATCGGTACTCATACCAGCGCTAAGTGCCTGAAGAGGAAGATAGTTGATGGGAACATAGAAGCCAAAGCTGAAGAGGCAAAACCCTGTGACCAGCAGGACGCAGGTTGTACTGTCTTTTTGGGATCAAGGCTACTGTGACTGACACAGTCGGTCTCCCCATCTTGGTACTTAATCTGGTCAGTATCGGAAGTGTACGCCAGTGTTGATTGGGTTCCATTTGGTGAGGTGTTGTTTTTGTGGTCTGTCATTTTTTTAGGTGGAAAAAATGGTATTGCAAGGGCTATAGGAGCAAGGTAGGTTTGTTGAAGGTAGAAGGGTTGCAGGAATTGGAACCAGCTTGTTGTACCTGGAAGAAGTGGAGTAGAAGAAATATTGAAGGTGGTTCAAGTCATCTGAACGTTGCAAGCGCGCTGGGGTGTACATTACAACTTGAAGCGCATCACAGTATATATACCCGTGGACGTGATTCAGAGAAGTGTGAAACTCAATGACCGAGAAGTGTCCATGTTGCGGATGTAAAATCAGCGCTAGTCATGTTCGTTCGATCGACTGTTGTAATGAAGCGCAAGACTTCGGTCGTAAAAGGCCTGTACTTAAGGCCGAACGGATTGGTGTGGCTGACCAAAATCTCGGGCTAAAAAATGCTCGGCGCTACTAGTGTGGCTCACCACCTGACGCCCAGCCCCACCTAATGCCCGTTTTTTCCCCTTAGCCCCCCCTCCTCTATCTCAATAACTACTTCTTCTATTTATTCTAAATTTTAGTATATCTTATAAATAGCTATTAGAAATTACTTTATCTAATTTTTTTTAAAAAAAGTTTAATATTAGTAGAAATATTAAACTTTAAAATATTTTAGTATTTTTTACTTATTTATTAATAACTATATTATAAAGCTTAATAAGAAGCTATAAATCCTAATATAGGTTATCTATATATATATTTAATAGTTATTATTAGGAGTTGAACCAACGTACGAGTAACTACTAAAGGTTATAACTAGGCCTAATACCTAATTAGGCCTAGTTATAGCCTTAGCGGCTCCTATACGCGCGCGCGTAGGATAAATATTATGCGCGTACAACCTAGCTAGAATTAATTATAATTACCTACGTACTAAAACTATAGTTTTCTAATTTAACTATACCTTTACTATATTAATACTAATTAGTAGTTAAAAAACTATAGATTAGTAAGATATATCCTATAGGAGGAATTTCCCTAGCTTACTAGGACTTAGTTCTAGTAAAAGAAGTAGCTAGCTAAGAGTAACCTTCCCTATCTTAATAGGCTTAGGAAACTAATATTAGTATAAAGTATAGAGATACCTATTAGGACTACCCTATCTAATAGGAGTAGTACCTTTCTAATAGATCTAAAGGAAATCCTATACTAGACTTACTTACTAAGGTCTAGTTCTAGAAATAGATTTACGTTAACTATATACTACCTATAGGGAGTAACCTACCTATAACTAAGCTAATTAACGCGCGACCTAATAGTATATTATACTATAAGGAATTAAGAGACTATATATAGTTTTATAACCTATATAATAATAAATATACTAACTAACCCTATAATCTTATAAATATACTTATTAATAGTAGATATATTAATATAGTAGTTCTTAACTAGTTTATACTAATTAAGGATAGAGAGTAAATTAACTACTTCCTCCTTATAGAGTTCTAAGATAAGTTTAAAGACTAGAATAGAGACCTTATTAGTGCGATTAACCTATAGATTTATAAGATAATAAAGGAACTCTTCTATAAGTATAGAGTATATATACCTCTTAACGCTTACGAGACTATTATAGAATAGTTTACTAAACTCCTTATAATAGAGAATTACCTAATATAGCCTAAGAAAGAACTTAATATTATAATACTTAATCTAAACTTTAAATATTAATAGATAGTATAGTAATAGGGTACCCTAATAAACTAATCTAGTAGCTATAGGGGAATACTACTCCTACCTTACCTAGCTCCTTAACTACCTAGTATACGCGCGCTTACTAACCTTATTAAGCTCTATACTAATAATATAAAGTTTACTAGTAACCTCTATAATATACTTAATATTAAGCTAAATATCTTCTATAATCTCTATACTAAAGCTAGTATTATCTTAGAATAATATAATATAGTATTTAGTACTATACTTAAGGGAAAAGTATAGTTATTCTATTACTAATACCTTACGTAGAAAGGACTAAACTTTATAGAGATAATTACTAAGATTTAAGAATACTTCTATATACTAGAGAATTATTAACTCTTCTTAAATAAGTAGTATATAACTATACTTAAGAATATTATTATAATAAACCCTAATAAAGATATTATATAATATCTTAAGATTATTATTAAATAATTATAATATACCTACTAAGGACTTATCTAGAACTTTAGTAGTAGTAAGGGTAGCCTTACTAGCTAACTAGTATCTATATACTAAGGAGTTCTAGCGTATAGTAGCGTCTTAATCCAACTATCTATAATCTTTAAGAGAGTAGCTATAGACCTTAGAAGTACTATAGGTATATAGACGTATTATAATAATAGTACTTAGTTTAACGTCTATAGATTATAACGCCTTAATAATAATAATATATAACGTGTTTTATAAGCGAGTTGCCCACCTAAGCGAGTTGCCTACTAAATACTAGCGCGACGCCTATACAATAACGTTACGCAACGCAATAACAATTTTTTATAGTATATATATTAGAATAGTATTAATTAGAAGCGTCGCTATTATCTATATCCTCTATTTCTACCTTGCACGTGCGAGAGTTGTGCCCAATCTTACTGCAACGGCCGCAGTATCGCTCTGCGCGCACCCTCTTCGCAGGCTACTTACTATCATCACGACTACCACCCTCCTTTTCTATAATTAAGTTAGATACCTTACCAACTGTAAGAGTCTCCTCTATCTATATATATCGCCTCTTACGGCTCTTACACTGTGTGGCTGCGTTAATTACCTCTTAAAGGCGCGCTATTTCTTCGCGCATTAATACTATCTTATGTGCAATCTACTAGGCGCCCTTAGTAAGCTACCTAACCTACTTATCTAGAGAACTTGCTGGAGACCTAGGATAGATTTGTATATAGTTTCGAATTAGTGTTGATTGCGCCTCTATCTTGCTAGCGTTACGCAGTGTTTGCGCCTACTAGGTAATAGTACCTAGTGCAGGCGGCGTTAGCGTACGTAGCCACACATCTAGCTTTAATAATATAGCCTCTAGGTTATATAGGGCTAATCCAGCGCCTCGAAACCCTACGCAAACGTTTACCTCTATAAAAGTCTTTATATAAGCTGCTTTAAAGGCTAGTAGGAAGGTTAATTTATTAATATAGTGGATGTGGCTGCGTGCTAAGAGCGAGATCCTATTGCTGTAAAAGCGCTTTAGTAGCGAGTAGTAGACGACGTCAAGAGGCTATAGTAGGTGCGATAAGTGTAGTGGTATATAGAGAGCTATAATCTTATTCTCCTTATAGTAATCCTAGAATTCCACTGAGTAGTAGCTCTCGTAGCTATTAATAATAAGTAACCTATATACCCTAATAGTATAAGCCTTTATATGGGCGTTGAAGTGCTTAACCTACGCTAGCGTAAGGTTATTATTAATCCAGCTAGTAGGAGAGACGTTAATAATCCAGTCGCGAGGTAGATCCTTGAACTAGGAGGAGATAAGGACCTTACTAGTAAAGATAATAAAGGGTGGGATAATACGCCCTATTGTACTAACGCCTTATACTAGAGTTACCTACTCGCGATTACTAGGCTATAGTTTCTTCCGTTTCCTAGGTTTATCTAAGCCTATAATAACTAGCTAAGATAATATCTTGCCTATTAGGAAGCTAGATTCGTTAAAGTTGTAGGTATCTTTATCTAGGATACTATACTTTATCTTCATCTTCTTAACTAGCGTGAACTAGGGCTAGATAATTACTAGGTCCTCGCAGGCGGCTCGCTGGTAATCGTACGGGCGACTCTATCGTGTTCGCAGCTTAGGAGTACGCCTAATAAAGTTATTAACCTAGTTCTTGCCAACAGGCTTCCTACCACGCTCTCTTAGTAGTTTATTAGCTATATCTCGTACGTCTACCTTCGAGGACGGTACTGCGCGCTCGGATTCCTCAAGTATACGCTGCACAATTACCTCCTCTTCTAGCTTTATAAGGCGCTTTAAGTTTAGCTCGCAGTCGCGTCGAGAGCGTCGTCTAGCGCGTCGGTCGCGCACTATTGTTCGAGGGACGTTATACACTATAGTAGCGCGTCTTTCGCTATAGAACTGGTTTAAAGTAAGATTAGATATAGTAAGCTGTATATTACCTTTAGTATAGATCTTTTCCTAGTAGCGTAGTCGTGATATTGCGTGAAGTTATTACGTAGACGTCGCGCTAGTATTTAGTGGGCGACTCGCTTAGGTGGGCGACTCGCTTGTAAAACACGTTACTATACTAACTAATAGTATAACTATAATAATAATTACGGTAATAACTAATAGTATAGCTATAATAATAACTATAGTAATAACTAATATAACTATAGTCCTCCCCCTAACTATTTCTCTAATTATTATAATAACTAAGATAAAGGATACTACTCCTAGAACTATAAGAAGTACTTTATCTATAGTAAGTAGGGCTACTAGTTAATATAATACTTAAAAGATAAGCGTATATACTTATAATAGTAATTCTATATATATATATAGGACTATAATATTAACCTAGACTATAATATTAACCTAGACTATAGTATCTTTCTTATATAGTTTAAAGGCCTTAATATTAATAAGGATAGTAAGGATAGTAATAAGGATAATAATAATATTAATATATTCTACTTAGGATATAATAAATAGTTTCTTACTATAATCTATAGAATAGTAGATAGATAGAATATTACTAATAAGCTTAATAATATTATAACCTTATACGCAATTACTAGTATTAACCTATACTAGCTAGAGTCTCCTAAGGAGGAGACCTATCTATTTATATTTAACGCCTACTATAGGAGTAGTAATTTTAAAGGTATTATACCTAATACTAGTGCCGCTAGTATATTAATAGTAGGTAAAACCTAGGTCTAAGTATTATAGAAGCTATAACTATCTATAACTATTAATTAGTCTACTACTAGATAATATTGTATTAGATTTAGAGATAATCTAGAGTATATCTTAATTAGAGATATTAGAGTAGATATACCCTTTAGTATAATTAGCTTTATAGTTATACTAATAAATACGCCCTTCCTACTCTACCTAGTAGATATAGATAAATATAGTATCTATCTAAATAATATTAACAATATCCTAGTATATAAAGATAAGAAGTACCCTATTGTCTATAAATAGGGATATCTATAGCTACTCTATAATACTACTAAAATAGCTATCTACTACTTAATAGAGATTAATATAGATTTAGTATAAGAGGCGTTCTATGCGCTAAGCTCTATAGTACTTAGTATAGCTCCCTCCTATATAATAGGGACCTTCTATAGTTTATACTTAGTAGACTTATATACTATGCATGACTACTATACTCGTGCCCTATATACTATCTTACCCCCTAATAGTTAGTAGCTTAGCTCTAACGATCTAAGGATTATTAAATCTAAAGGGCACGCTACTACCGCCTAACCTCGCGTACTATAGATAGCGTAATAAGCTAAAGTACACTAATAGTATATATTAATACCTATTAAAGGAAACCCCTTTTAGCGTAGAAAAATATATTATAAAAGAACACATTTTAGCTTAGGGCTGCGATACTAAAAATACTATAGTTTACTCATTTTCAGTTTCTTAACTCTTTATTTACCTAGGAATTCGGACTAGGTAACTATAATAATAAAACGTTATTACTAGCTACTACGCTACTACTATAATAGCTCGCGTAGTAGCTATAACCCTATTACTTAAGGTAACTATAATAATAAAACATTATTATGCTATTATAAGTAAGCTGTATTAACTAACTAATTAATAACTATTTCTTTTAAATATAGTACTATATTACAACTTAATATTATATTACTAGCTACGCTAACTAGGGAATATCTAGCGTAACTCTAATACCTAACTAAAGGGAAGAGTAACCCTACTAATAAATTAAGAGCCCTAGACACTATAAGTAGCTAAGCTAGCGTAGAACTAAATAAATTAGACGCTATCTATACCCCTTTTAGGATATTAGTATAACCTCCTAAAGATCCCTATACTAACTTAAGTTATAGTATAGTAGCTTGTATTATTTTTAGGAGACTAGATCGAGTATTACTAATTCTTGATATTAGAAACGACTACTATTATTAGAGTAGTAGTTAAACTTTACGATCCGCTATTAGTAGAAGAGTTAGCGTAGAAAAGACGCCTAAGCGACGAAGTATTACTAGAACTAGGTTATCTATACTACTAGTTATTTATAGTAGATAAAGTAATAGTAAAAGTAGTAGTAAAATAAGTAGTCGCTACTTTTAAAGTAGACCTACTACTATTAACGATATACTAGTTGTATAGACGCTAGTTAAATAGTCTACTATAAGGAAACTACCTAAGTTTACTAGTACTATCTATAATATCTAAACTAAAACAAGGCCTAACTATATACCTATAAAGCCTATAGAGGTAGATATATAGTAGAGAATTAATAATAATTAGCGAGTTATACTAATAAAGCCTTTAGAATACTATAGAATTACTTTAGTATTTCTTGATTAAACTAGCGCTAAGTGAACTAGGGATAGCGCTAAAAGCGGCCTTAATATAAGCTACTAATAATATCGACCTAGAACGTGTAGTACTATTAGTTGAGGTTCTAGGGCGCTAACCTACCCTAGTCCTAGCGTCCCTAGTCTTAGTATTAGAGCGACCTCTAAAAGCTCCTTTAAAAGCCCTATATTATAAAGACTTATTACTACCCTCTACCTCTAACTAAGCTTAAAACCTCTTAATATAATAGAACCTAAAATAAGTATACGAAAGATAAGCCTATAATAGTACTATAGATAATACGCTATATATAGTACGTAGTAACGTAAAAGTATTAGGAGAAGAAGTACTTTATAGTTACTATCTCCCCTTAGTATTACTACTATAGATAGCACTAGGTTAGATATTATAAGGACGACTATTATTTAAATATACTAAGCTCCCTAAAGTTTTCTTAATCCTAAGTAAGGATAATATAGTAATAGTAATAGCCTTAGACCTAGTATTACTTAGTGCAAGGTTTTTAAAATTAAGAGGACGAGGACTAAGCTTAGTATAAAGGATTTAATACCAGCTACCTATCTACGCGGCGTAGTAATATAACGCTAATATTAATATAGTAAGATATCTAATAGGAGTAGCGGGTAAACGCCTAATCTAAGGCCCTAAAGAAAGAATATATATAGTACTAGAAAGCTTAGTAATAGTAGAAAGAGCTACTATATACTTGGATACTAGTAGACTATAAATAGACAAGTTTTAAGGAAAGTTTAAAATTATATAGGCTACCCTAGATACGTAAAACTACTATAGTAGAGATATTAGAGAAAGTATAGTAAGAATAAACGAAACTCTACTTATAGTTCTTTAGGCTATAAAATAAGACCTAACTACTCTACAACTAGCGCTATAAGTAGTACTACTTGCTATAGCGCTAGTTCCTACCCCTATAGCGTACCTATAAGTAACTATCCTACTACTATAAATATAGGTACTAGCGCAGCCTATATAGATACTACTAGTATATACTAGGTATAGTGTATAGAGCGAAAATAGCGGTTAAATAGTTTTATATTACCTATAGAAGTAGCCTTAATCTTACTAACCTCTATAATCTTAATAACCTCTATAATCTTACTTAGGGCCTTAACTTTAATATTTAGTACTATAATCTTAATAGCTATAGTAGACTTACCTAGTACCCTTATAAGAGACTACTCTACTAGGTATATACGTAAGGTTCTCTCTATAGCTACTCCTTTAACTAGCGTAGTAGTAATAGTAGTAGTAAAATAAGTAGCGCTATACCTAACTATTAATACTACTAGTGTAGCTAGGCCCTTCTCTAGCTCTAACTAAGAAAGTAACCTTCCTATACTAAAGCTATTATCTACCTATATACGCTATAATAAGCTAATAGTAGAGATATAAAAGGTATACTAGTAGTAATACGCGAAGATATCAACTACTAGCGTAGCTAATAGTGCCTTATAAAAATGAGCTACTATACTAAATACCCTAATAACTAGTAATATACCTACTAGCTTACCTATAACTAGCGTAGCTAATAACGTATACTAACTAAATACTAATATAGTTATATTAGTAGTAAATATTTTAGTAGCTACTAATATTTTAGTAGCCGGCGCTTTAGTAGCTAATATACTAGTAGCTAGTACCTTAGTAGGTAGTGCCTTAGCAGCTAGTATACTAGTAGCTAGCGCCTTAGTAGCTAGCGTTATACTAGCTAGCGTTTTAATAACTAGTATTCTAGTAGTAAGCGTTCTAGTAGCTAGACTTTTAGTAGCTAGCCTTTTAATAACTATAGTTATAATAAAGCGTTACTCTAGCATAATACTATACTATCCCTCTAGCTTATACTACGCTAACTCCTTTTATAATAGCGCAACTACTCCTAGCTCAATTACCTATTGAAAATATAGTATTATAAGACTATAGAGACGGATATAAGTCTATAGTGCTAACCGCTGCAGAAATTAAGGCTAAATATAAGTAAGCTAAGATAATAGGAGGTAGTGATTTCTATTTTAATGTAAAGGACGTTAGTTTCTTTAACTTAAACCTAAGAATAGTTGATAATAATAGAGTTTATATATATTAAGGTAAGATAATATATAAGTATATCCGTAGCTTCTTAGAAGTAGTAAAAGCCGCGACTATAATTCTACTAGACTATATCGTTTACGTATATCTCTAGAAATGCCTAGAGATAGATATATTAGTATAGTACTAATACTAGCTTCTAAAAGGTAGTAAATAATTTATAATAGTAGGTAAAGGACTAGAGAACTAGACTAAGCTACTTATAGATAAGTTCGTAAGGCCTAAGTTAGAAGTAGGATAAGAGCTTACTACTATAAAGTTTACTATATAGGACCTAGTTACTAGTAAGTTAATTACGTTATTTATAGTAATAGTAGCGCGAAATCTATAGGAATAGGGTTATATAGACCTAGCTTATAATAAGAGGTTCTAGATAGATTATATCTATAGTAAGCTAGATACGAATATTAAGCTTATAATAGCCGACCCGACTAATAACCCTATAATACGATATAATAAGTTTATCTAATTACTTAAAGCCTAAGCTAAGGTGCTAAAGGAGTAGGTACCTAAAGGTTAGTACTAACCCTACGCTAGATAAGGATAGAGATAGTGTTAATATACTAGCTAGTAACCTACTAGCTATTAAGCTAGCGGTGCACTAACTAATATATATTAACTACTATACTAACCTTATAATGCGTTAAATTTCTAGTTATAGCTAAATCTAAGACCTAATAACTACTAGTAAGGACGCTTAAACGTCCTACTATAGGGTTATATTTCTACGCAGCTAGATAGGAGAGTTAGGTAATAAAACGCCTAAGGATAGTATATTTCGTAGTATAACTAATAATAGTAGGGATAATATATATAGTAGTAAAATTAATACCCCTAGTACTAGAATAGAAATATACCTTAGTACTAAAATAGAAATATATCTTAGTAACGTAGTAGAGGACTACTATAGTAGCGCTAACGCCTATAAGGTAGTTTTATTATCTCTAAAGAATATATCTAAAACGCTAATACCTATACTAATAATAGTAAACTAAGCTACTTTATTAACTAGTAGTAATCTACGCTAATAGAAGGGTACGATAGTAGAGATAAATAAGACATCAACCTAGCGTACTATAGTAAGGAATGCGATAATAATAAGTATAAGGATACTCGCGATATACTCCTAATATAAGAGCTAATACTACTATATATACTATACTACGATATAGATAGTATTAATCTAGTATACTTTATTGGAATAGTAATAGGTAAGCTA